>RXPK01004550.1:0-72141 GCA_004143645.1 Protaetia brevitarsis | reverse complement strand
AAAAGTTAGTAGGTATCAATTAGCTCCAACTATAATAAACTTTACTGGCATAATCCTAGGAATAACAAAAGAAAAAAAAAAACAATACACAGCAAGCAATCTCTGATTTACATTTTATTATTTTAATAAAGAAAATCAATATAATACTCTACAATGAGCGCACTGGAATTATGTGTATATTATGCTCAGTATATTCCGTTGCTGTTTAAATTTATTTTGTTTTACACTCTATGAATAATTTAATATATTACAATCGATAATTATTAAACACATGTCGGCACATACCTTCAATCAGCTTCAACATGCTACATTGATGGACGATAAAATTATATGTGATGTTGGACAAATGTATTGCATTGCCAAATAATCTGATCAGCATTATATCGGATTAACTTGATCTCACACGCATGAAATTAAAACGAGAATATATGCGTCGCATATCAATTAAAATTTAAACTGCCAATAAAGTTCAATTAATTATACTAGTAATTACTAATTTTTATGAATATAATTAACATGCAATCAAAGTTTATAGTATTGGTTTAAAAATCTATTTTTCTATTACAATTCGAATTCGTCTTCTTCTATTATGTAATAGAAGACTATTTTAAATGAAGCAATAGGCATGTACATAAATGTACTTCTAAAGATAATCCCGCAGGCAGTAATTACTCTGAGGGCAGCGAGGAAAATGCTACCCTGCCTATTCATTTACTGGTACACTTTCGTTAACACATCAACTCCTCTAACATATTTTTATAATGAATTAAGCAAAACATTAATCAATATGGATTTGTAATTGGTACATTCTGTGATTTACAGAAAACTGTTGACTGTATGCAACACGACAATATGATAGATAAATTAAATGTACCTATATGGAAACAGGATGAACTGAAGATGCTGACTACAGGTCTGAATGATGAGAAAAAAGGTAAATATTCCCACCTTCTTTTCAGCCCAATAATCTATAGCTGGTAAAACTTTGAGAAAGTTTAATTTAACCGAAACTGTTGAAAATTTACTGAAAAACGGACAACCAAAAGTCGCGATTGATGAAATATTTGCTCAAGATGTTGCTATAGCATTAGAGGAATTTCCATAAACTTCTACATCCCTCGCGCTGAACTATAATATAACTTACCAATCAGTAGCCAGAATATTGAAACGCGAAAAATATCATCCATATGAATCGTACTTATTGTTAGTGCAAGAATTATTGCAGGAGGATTCTGACGGTAGAATAGAATGTTCCGAAAGAGTGAGATTTGCTGTTTTCCGATAAGGCTACGTTTTGTTGGAATGATACCGTTAATCGCCATAACTGTCGATATTGCTCAATAGATGACTCTCCTTGATTACTAGAAACGCATACACAACATCCACAAAAATTAAACGTTTGAGCTGATATTTTCACGAACCGTATTATTGGTCCTTTTTTCATTGATGGCACGTGATCAAGTTGTTCCTAATATTGGAGAAAATGAGGAATTACCTGTAAATGTTTAGTTCGAACAAGATGGAGCACCTCTTACTATGCCCTTAGTGTTAGAAATTTTTTAAACGAAACATTCCCAAATAAGATTGGTCATAGAGCATTCATTGAATGGTCCTCATGGCCTCCAGATTTATATCGCCTTATCATTTAACATCTGTGGTTTATAATAATCCTTCCTGAATTATATTATATTTCAAGAAGTGCAATTAATTCGTGAAGGGGCTTTGGCGAATGTCATTCAAGAATTTGTTCTTAAACTTGCATATTATCAAAAGGTAAATGATGATCATTTCGGAAACACTTTCTTAACCATGATGAATGATTGATTTTGTTTAAGTATATACTTTTATTGTTTTCAATAAAATGTGCATTATTAGTTTTAAGTAAATATCTTTGTCGTTATTAACTATAGGGGTGCTAAACCTTAATACTGTACTTACAAAGCAGAGTTCTATTAAAAATTTTCAATAATACACAGGGTGTTTCATTTAAAATAGAAAAGTTAACATCACTTCCGATTAAACCGAAAGTGTAATTCAGATCTATTTATCGCATTTAATTAAATGTGAAAAGTTTTATTAAAATGAAAGTAGCCATATTAAAGATATTAGAATGGATTCATACATTTGCCTAAGCCTGTATACGGGAGTAGTGTTGAGATGAACGTTCACCTGTATAGCTATACGTGAATATTGCAGTGCGAAGCGAGAATATGACTAAAGAATAATATAGTATTCCATTTCTCGGTATTACAATAGTATACTACACGTTTTAAATTTAATAAAATTAAGAATTCTGGCTTTAAACATAATAGTTTATCATTGTTTTTGTGATGCGCTATTTTTAAATAAAATAAATATCAATGTTATCCTAGTTACAAAAAAACAATATTTAGCGACTGAAAAATAATGTCAGTTTTGGATTTTGTATCGACTTTAAAATAAACACTACATTAGTACAATAACGCATAGTATGGTCTTTAGTATACAACCGACCGTGAAGCGACAACTTCACCAGCATTTTCATCTTTTTTCATCATTCCAGCGACTTTTTTATCTACAGGAGGGAGCTGTAAATATTGTTCTCTGGGTAATTGGATGTGTCGAAATATTCTTTAGCATCGTAACTATTTGTTTCGTATAAGTCGTTACATTCTACTTCATATAGAGAGAAATCGGTATCGAATAACACAGTCGCGTCTTAATCACCGAACTGCTCTTCATATATGAATAATGAAAATCATAATTTTTATTTTAGATATTGTCTAGCACGCACATGTCAATATAAAAAGGTTTGTTTAAATAATGTTCGCATTGTTCAAACTCAATCGCCACAAAATTTTCTTCGAATACTGTACTTGATTTAAAATCTGGTTCGCTATCTGCGCCTCAACACCGTATCGCCTTTCTCGCTTAGTTAATAACTTAATATTGAAGTAATTCCGGGCATTGTTTTTCCGAATACCGCGTTGTTTATAAATTTATATAGGTCTCTTTCAAAATCGTTCGGCGCTTTCGTTCTAAATTAAGTATTATAGGGTTAAGTATGATTTTAACCAATCTCGCTGTTTAAATTTTAACACCCGTTGGGTTTTGGTGACTTTTAAGTCGTGTTTAATTGCTTGCTATAAATTTCTGTAATATATAATGCATGGCTTCTTATGAAAAGAAGCATTTCATTAAAGCGTAGATTATTGGCTGTTAGTACGGTGAACGTCACTGCTTAAAATTTAAATGCCTGCTAAAGATTTGTTCGGTCATTATTTCTCGATTGGAACGTTGGACAAGGTAACTGACAAATTTGGCATTAATGTAAATCCAGAATGTATGTATAAATCAAATGTAGTATATTCTTCGGACCGGTTACAAGGGGAATGTAATGAGCACTCTTGCAATACCAAAATAAACAGTCATGCGGTATAAACGACATACAAATTTCATTGTTGAAGAAATTAAGTGATATCATTGGCGTGCTACTCGCGGACTTAATAAACTCTTCGTTAAAAACTGGTGTTTTTCATCCGACGACTTTGAAAGTATCGCGTGTGGTGCCAGTTCATAAAAAGTGATGCTCAAAGAGTATGGAAAACTATCGCCCGATATCCGCACTCCGCATTCTCCAAGGTGTACGAGAAGATCATTTAAATCGGGTAATGAATTACTTAGAACGCCGAAACATACTGAGTTATACTCAACATGAGTTTCGGCCACGGAGATCAACAGACACGGTGTGCATAGACTTTGGTGAACATATAAGAAGGAGTTTAGAATAAAAAGTTAGTGGTAGAGCTGTTTTTTGATTCCTCCGCCGCGTTTGATTCTATTGACAGTAGACATATGTACTAGGTATTTGCGGTAATGTCCTTAATTTTTATTTTATCTTTTTTTGCGGAACAGATGATTGTTGGCGTGAACTTCTCACATAGACACAATGTAAAACTTGGGATGACTCAGGGCTCAATCTTAGGGCTACTGTTGTTTGTGCTATTCGTAAATGACATGAGAGGATGTATATGTGATGGACACCTTACTTTTATTATGATGTGTACGTCTATTACGGTGCTGGCCGATAACGCGAAACATTTAGAAACTCACGTAATTGGCATCACGCCAGCCCTTGAAGAGTGGTGTCGTAGAAATCGACTCATCTTGAATACAAACAAAACAGTGAGAATAAACTTTTATAAAAGAGATAATTCGCGGACTGTGAGCCTTAAGTGTTGTCAGTACACTCAGATTTGAATTGGGTAACCCAAATTGATAAAGTGATGGCAAAAATATATGAGAATTTCTTTGCAATTTTAAAACTGAAAAGTTGCATGGATCAAGAAGGGTTACTTCAAGTGTACTACGCGATGGTGTACTCGCACTTGGCCTACAATATTATTATGTGGTGTAGGTTCGTAGATATCCAAAGACTTTTTACAATACAAAAAAGAAACATTCGCTTAATTTATAACATCAAAAATAGGAGCACGTCCAAGAATGTATTTCGTGAAAATTAAATTTTAACATCACCATGCATATACTTGTATAAATGCGCTATTTGTGCTTATTAAAATAAAGGTCATTTACCGATAAATGCTTTGAATTATACTTATAAAACCAGGAATTGTGATTCATTTCGCATTCCTTTGCACAGAATCGCTGGATATGAAAAGTCTTCAAATTATGCCTGTATTAGTATATGTAATGGTTTACCCGAACATATAAGAAACAGTAGAACAATAAATAGTTTTAAAAATAGTGTAAAATTCTTATTATTTAACAAATGCAATTTTAAATTGGTTACTTACATGACGAAACTTCTACAATTATTATATGTAGTCCTTGAGTCAATTAGTAAACTTTACTTAATTTACTCTACCTTAAGAACGATTCCAAATGAGGGAATATCTTTCCTAGAATGAACTTTAGTGAATGTCATTTAAGATGAGAAACCTTGAAGCAGTTCTAAACAACAAATTTAAATAGCTTTAAATATTAGAACTTATTATTTTATTGTGTGGACACCCTCCAAGATATTGGATTTATTGGTTTAAAATTTTATATAGAGGGGCTTTGGTGTTGTTAATAATATGTAAAATGTCTCTATGCTAATAGGAAGTTAATAACTACTAAGCTTAAAACTTTACTTTGCACCTCACTAGTATTGTCGAACTTTGATTACGGCGACATCGTCTACGACCCGTGTCTTGATTCTGCAACGTCTTTAAAAATACAAAGAATCCAGAACCTCTGTACTAGATTCATTTTCAACTTAAAACGGAGAGATCACGTATCTCATCTGATTGGTCGTGCCGGTTGGTTGAGAATGGATAGCCGTAGAGAGCTGCACCTGTGTGTATTTGTTCATGGGACTTGGATGAGGGGTTCGCCTGGGTATATCACGGAGTTGCTGATACCTAGGGGCATAGTTCATGAGAGGGATCTGCGTCATGTTACTGGTCTAACTGTACAGCAACATCGCTATGCAATATTCACCAGATTTTTTTTCTATGCATCTGCCAAATACTAGAATGCCATTCCGCACACTTTTAAAAATCTCAATATCATTTCCTTCAGACAACACGTAAAAAAACTATTCCTGCAGAGACAGACACCTCGCGTTGGCTGAACGCTTGTGTGTGTTACGGTACATCGGTACAGCTTAATCAGGTTTCTTTTTTTTTCTGTTATTCTTTTTTTTCCTTAACGCCATTTATTTATTTAAACATTTATAACATGTATCTTAGGTTAAGTAGAACAGCATTGCTGGACTTCGCCTTTGATTAGATATTGGTAATTTAATTTCCAATAAAGACTATTTATTATTATTATTATTATTAATTATTATTATTATTATTATTATTATTATATTCCCTTTTTTTTGGTTTTCTGTTATTGTTGTATTTTTTTACTTTTTTCAACATTGTTGCTTATTACTTAATTAAATACATTTACACGCGTCTACTAATTCAACAGAGTTACTTTTATTACTATTACTTCTAGGTTTAATTAAACACACTCTCACCCTGCAGGCAAACCATTCAGCAAATTAGAAGTTTCATTTCGGAACGTTCCCATAGTTTTTTTCTCTCCCTCCCTCTCGACCCTGGTAATCGCAAAAAAAAAAAAATCGACTAACCACTGCGCTACGGAACCTCTACGGAAAAATTATATTGCATCAAATAGCAATCGGTGGAGTTCTCAATCAGCGCACCGTGCGGCTCAGAGATTGATTATAGTTTCATTCATTTAATTCGCTTGAGTGTTTTACACTTCTTTTTCAGATTGCTCGGCTTCCTGTTCGCTCATCCTGGCGATGAGGAGACGCCGACGTCGGGATTACCGGAATGAGGTATTAGAGATCGACAGGACGGACGGGTCTCTGACAACGGGATAAGGGGAGAATGGAAGTGGGCGTACGGTTTTGCGGGAGAGAGGGCAAGAGTTACGTGTCAGGATAAATTATGTCGGATAGACGCCGTCCTCTGCACTCGACGCTAAGAGGATACTGAAATATTCACGGGAAATCTTTAAATGCGGTTTATCGGAGGGCTTCGGATGGATTAACGCTGAATTTCGATCGTGTCTATTAGCATTGTTCATCAATTCCTTCTTGTCCAATTGGCGAAATTGAGGTCAGCAAATACCTAAGATGTCATCAAAAGAAAAAGGTTTTCAGTTGAACAAACGTCTATAAAATACTTACAGGTGCATTTATTACCTTTACTTTACTGAAGCATCGGTGAAATCCTCGCTATGTCTTCTTTGAGAGCAAGAACAGTAGAAACTTTTTGATCTTACAGTATGTTACCCGTGGTATTGCGATAGTCCTATTCAGATAGTTTTCATTAGGAATCTTTTGGTATTAGCTCAGAGATTAGCACGTCCTGGAAATTTTCATTTACTACTACAACTGTTGCTAGTTCTTCCATGGAAGAGATACGGTTATTCCAATGAACGGCTTATTTAATATCTAGTGTTGGTTTGTCGGCATAAGGTCATAGTCTCCATTTTAGGTTGCTGATAAGTTAAATTTATCTTTTCACATTCAGTAACTTGGTTGTGTCCTTTAATACCTATTTATTATTATTAATAATAATAATAATAATAATACTCTTTATTTCAACTCCACTACAGAAGAAACGTACAAAATAACGTCATAACAAAGACAGAAAGAGTTTGAATGAATTTAAAGATAAGACAAGGCAACTATAGAAAGTAAGAAATTCATTAAGTGAGTAACAGTTTATGGTTAATAAATATTTTTTAACTTGTATAGTAAAACATTTGAAATTATTTATAGACTTAATATTAGTTGGTAGCTTATTGAACAACTTACATCCTAAGCAGGTGATGTTTTTTTGATAGAGAGCCGTCCTATGAGACGGAGGTAATAAATTTAGGGAATTTCTGATACCATACGTTGATGGAAGGTTTGTAGAAAATTTAGATTTATGTTTATAGCATAGTAATTCGTAGATGTAGCAATCATAAAAAGTTAGTAGCATATTTTCTTTGAAGGTTTGTTTACAAGATTCTCTATACTCTAAATCATAAATTATTGTAAGTACTCGTTTTTGTAAGATCATTATGCGATCAACATTTGATCCGCTTCCCCAATGGATTATTCCATATATCATTTTAGAGTAGAACTTAGAAAAATAAAATGTTTTTAGCGTTAGCAAATTGCAAGATTTCTTTAAATTATAAATAGCATAACAAATTTTCGATAGTTTCCTAGAAAGGTAATCTACATGATAGTTTTCGTCGATAAAAACACCAAGCAATTTTGCTGATTTAATAAGATTGATTCCATTCATATTCAAAAGAAAATCATTAATATTATATCTCAAACAATTACGAAAGAGTAGGCATTGGGTTTTATCCCAGCTAATAGTTAAATTGTTATAAGAAAGCCATTGGCACAATTTCGAGTATACAACATTTACATTTTGAATTAAGTTATGAAAACTAGTGCTTCTAAATAGAAGAGTGATGTCATCAGCATAAAGAATGATATTGTCAGAATTAGTTATGTAACGTGATACGTCATTTACATAAATTAAAAACAAACTAGCCCAAAATTCATCCCTGTGGCACACCTCTTCTGGCATCAGATATTTTAGAATGATAATTATCTACAATAACTCTTTGTTTTCTGTGAGACAAATAGCTTTCAAACCATGATAGTGTAATTCCCCTTATCCCATAACACTCAAGCTTATGTAGTAATATTTTGTGATCAACGCTATCGAAGGCTTTAGACAAGTCGATAAACATAACTAACGTAAAATAGCCGCCATCAACATCACGAGAAATTTGTTTAACAAATTGAAATAAAGCAGTATTTATAGAATGTTTAATTAACTATTTAGTTAGAATGAGAGTTTCCTTCGTGAAAACCGCCAAATTCTAATAGTTCCTACATCAACACCTGCGGGACGATACAGCAAGATATACCTATATAGATTTTTCGCACGAACCTGCATACTCCTCGCTAGCTCAAATAGTAGTTCGTCCGGTAAGCGAGAGTGTGTAGGTTCAAATCCTGCGTAAGGAGAAACATTTTTCTTGATAAAAATTCCTGTTGATTGCCACAGTAGCTAGCAGAAATACATGAATTCGTTAATTATTTCATACAGTAAGAGGCTCACAATCTTTGCATTTGCTTAACTAGTCCAAAATAATTTTTGAATAGCATCCCATATTTTTCTTTCTGCTACATTAACTCTTACGCAACGCTCTTCCAATTCATACTAAATACTTACAATGCTTCATGCATGATTTTATAGATAATTAATAATGTGAAATAAATACAGCGTCAAGTATATGTGACATACAATACGATGTACCCTCAAGGATCTATTATCGGCCCCTTACTTTGCATTATATATTTAAATGATCTCCCCGCGAATGTGCCTCTATGTCGATGACGCAGCTTTGATCGTCCAAGCAGCGAATCTTCAGGAATTTAGCATTAGATCTGAGAGGGCTGAGGAGGACGCTTGTGCAAATAAACTGAAAAACAACAAAGAAAAAACTCAGAATCTGCTACTTATAACAAAATTCACAGACAACAAGCAATTTCTTGGGACTAGAAACAGACTCCAAACTAAAGCGGACAAAGCACATAGACCATTTTAGGGAGAAGAGAATGCTTACCTTAGCATCAATCTTTATCCTGAATGTACTCCTTTAGGTACATAACAACAGAGGCATTTTGTCGATCAACGGAGAAAACCATAACTGCTCAAAGAGAAACCAGTATCAACTCATAACACCACATCACAGGCTTCAATCGATTACGGGAGACTAAAACTCTATAATGTGCTGCGATCTACTACTGTTCAGCTTCCTGAAAAACGTTTTAAAAGTGAAATAAAATGTTTACTGGTGGCGTTGGAATGCTACCAGCCAGCAGTACACCGACCATATCAGGCGCGCGACACCATAGTGCCCTCTCTCTTCTTTGTAATATCTCTTTTTCTATAGTTAGGTTTGCGATTCATGTATACTTTCATCTGTGCTCCTGTCTTTCACACACATATATATACCACAGGAGCCATCCAAACTCCAAACAGCTAGATACATTGCTACATGCATGAAGCGCACGCGTCTGTTCGTAGTTGATGTGGCTCGTACAGTATATGTATGTCTTATTGACAATATTTCTTACATAAATTGAGGATTTTTCTAATTTTTTAATTGCAAATATACTTTTTATTAGGGCTGTTCGAACATGCAGTTCGCGAACGGTTCGTGATCACGTGAACCAATCAAAGAACAGATTGGAGTTCTCGGGCACTGGAATTCGTTGTCTGATTGGTTCACATGATCGTGAACCGTTTGCGAACTGCATGTTCGAACAAACCTATTACTATTATTATGTATTATTAAATCTATTTTTCCCTTAATTTTCAAGACGGCTTATGGTTATCGCATAAACGCTATGAAAAAAAGCTACAAATTAGAAAGTATGTATATGCCAGTATCAGACCGTAAGATACGACAATTAAAATAGCAGATATTAATTAATATTATCGCATTTTGTAGCTTAACTCATAAAAATGAAGTAGACTGAGCTCGGCCAAAAAAAAAAGGTTTACCGACATTATACAAACGATTTAAAATGTATAATGTATTCATAAATGTTTAAACGCGATAGGAGTAACTGGAGCATTGGAAAACGCTCATACGCTTTACCTTTCCATGTTTGAAGTCCTAAGTACACTTTTTAATATGATAGAATCCTCAAGTTGGAACAGAATTACAAAAAATTAAAGCCGACACATATCAATAATTGCAAAAATGCCATTAATTTTAAAATTAACACTTATAAATTAAGTAGTATTTCCTGTAATATTAATAATTTTGCAACTGTTATCTTGTTGACGTATCCTATATCTCTATTTTAAAATATTTTACTTTTAGTGTCAATATGTAAGAAGAGATATTGGTCCATTTTGTTCTGTATTTATAATACTATAACTATTTTCCGTCTTGCTCTTATGACTTGTATCAGCTGTCATGAGTATTTTGCAACTCGTTAGCTTTGTAAGTAACTACTTTATTGTAATTTTTACATTGTTTCATTATATTGTAACGTGCCGTTATAAGGAAAAATTCCTTTTAGTATTTCTTTTAATTTCGAAATTTATTTTGGCATACACATTGAGTTCATTTAATACATTACATTTCCTATTTGCGTTCGTTATATCCGCATTTATTCATCAATTTGTTTTTCTTACCGCCATTCGGTACTTCTTAGTTTCTATTCATAATATGCCGCGTCCGCATGTTGAATCTACGCAAGCTTAAATCCGCACGCACCGCATATTGAATCTACGCACGCTACAATCCCCACCTGCGCCGCGGGCCTATATAAACCGTGCACTTGTCGCGTTCGTGGCAGATCCCAGCCGCCTATTCCTCCGCTCCTTCCCAGCTATATACCGTAGCCGCCTTTCGGGAGTAGCACGACATAGTTCACCGTTTCCCGCGTGATTACAGACCGTAGCCGTCCTTCGGGAGTGGCGTGGCGTATTCTTCCGCATTTCATTCAATTATAGGCCGTACCCGCCCTCCCGGGGTGACGCGAAATAACTTCTACGATTTCCGTCAAAATACTCTTTTATATGTTATTACTTCCCGACCGTTAAAGTAAATTGTAAATTAAATCGTGAATTTATTGTGAAACTAAATCATTGTGTATTGTTATTACATTTCTGTCAAACAAATTTACTTACCATTTTTTTGTCTTGCTGTTGTTTGAGGAATAAAAACACAAAAACCAACGATTTGTTTCACTAGAACACATTTTATTTATTGCATACATCAAAGATAGGAACTCTGGACATTCACTCATACTCACCGCTACTTCTAAAGGGTTAATTTAATTGAAATTATTGTACGACGTTTAGTATGTACGCAATATAACCAAACATCTTCGCTGGTATTTACAATCAGATAAACTGACAGCCGCTATCAGCTCCGCCACGGAAGATTCCAGTACTACGCTTTATTTGTTACGAGGATCACTCATTAGGTCCTTAAGCGAAACGAAAGATAATAAGAGTATTTCAAAAAGTAAGTTGGTTCGATCAAATCACATAAAAGCGAAGCACACACACATAAGGTAAACAAGGAAACTTCGTTACAATATCTGCCCTTGTTAACAATTTTAGCGCCTGTTTCCAAAAATATAATAACTATTGAGATTTTTATAAAATAAAATGTAATACTTTTTGTTTTCTGAAATTTTGAAAATATAGGAGTCAATTAAACGATTTCAAAATCCCATTTTTTTTTATTTTAAATTTCCCAATTATTTTTCAAAAATACAGCGCCGTCGCATTTTCTGTTATTTCTGGCTTTCGGGCGCCTAACAAAATCTGGAAGGTAGTTTGGTAGGCTGATTCCTGAACGGGTTTAATTACACATGATTACTAATACACCGAAGTGCTATTTTCTCTAAGCTATTTCGTTGTAACAAATAACTATAGGACCCTATAATCCTAATTAGGGAATGTGGAAAAATAACTATCACTGAAACACGTTTTATAGGCAGTTGTATATGTAAAAAATTAAATATCCTCCCCTATATTAGCGACGAAATTTATGAGCTAATTTCCCGAAGTGAGTATAATAGCTGTGTGTAATCGAGATTGATGAAGAACAATTAGATTAAAATTCATATCCTCCTCCTTGATCTAATTATAGGGTTAAAATATTACTTATACGTCCGGCAATTTATTCTGCGATATCTACGACAATAGGGGCTGACGAATTTCCATTCGATCTGTTCCGAATTTCACCTAATAAGTTAACCCCGGAGCGCGGTTATATCCAGCAGGCACGGGGTGGGTGACAAATGGCGGGAAACGCCCAGTGACCGTCAGATAAATGAATTATCCTCAGATTATGCATAATTTTCGTCGCCGCCGGACTTCCTCGGGCCAACCGCCCCGCGTTCCGTAAAAATACCGCCCTGAACTATGAAATTTACTGCACAATCGACCCAACTGGCGGATCCGCAGAAATTAAATTATTTCCGGGTTCAATTACGGGTCATTAATAATAATGGAGTGAGAATTTTTAATTTTTCGGGCGGCGTTAACACACTTGTGACCAAAGTTTTGTTCGCATTACGTGATGTTTTTTTTTTTTTAGACACAAAGTGTAGCAGAAACGAATAAAGTAGCCGCCATAAGCTTTCACTGACCACTATGTAAGACAAGTAACCTTATTCGTGTTGATGTTTTTTATTTGGATTAAATGGTTATTTAGACGTATTTAAATAATAAATGATATCTTCTGCTAATTATCTTAAAAAAGCTCCATCTTTTAAACCTGAGTTTAAAGCAAAGTGTTGTCAGTAATTACAATTATATAAGGAAAAAAGTAATCTAAGTAATTACTATTATCATATCCATATTCGACGATCGGTTTCGCTCTATACGAGCATCCTCAGGCCAGCTGAAGAAATATCATACAGTGGCCGGCATAAATATTGCTACATATGGGAAATTTTTTTATTGTTAAAATATACTGAAACTTTTTTTGGGGGATAGATTGTGCATGTCTAGAAACGCCAAAATTTATTTTGACACACGTCACGTGACCACTAGTATGGCGGTAAATTTAAAAAAAAAATACCGTGAATCTGCAAAGTGAGGTTAGATGACATGATACCAAAAAAAGTTATTTGAAAAAGTTGCTTAGAATTCAATTTTGAGGCCGTATGCAAATTTTTGTAAACATATGTAAAAAAAAAAAACTATTTTTCCAAATATTTTTTCATTGAATTACATATTTCCATTTTTTTCGCTTTTAGCAGCTTAACTGTAGTACTATTTCCAAATTTGATAGATACTCAAACAGTTTCGTCAATTTTTCCATAATTAACATGGCGAAAACTGAAAAGTACGTTTTCGGTGTGACAATTGTTGCAAGGGACTGTATCTAGTAGCAATAAATAAAATTTGACAAACATTTTCTCTCTCAACCACTTAGCAAACTTTACTTTCAGTGAATATTATCATTTTTTTTTTTGTTTTCTGCGTTAAAGTGAAATCGGTAGTCCAGAACTGATAACACTTAACATCTAAGCCCTGACAAACTTACTGCACCCGCCGAAAGTATTTATGTAGGTTTCGAAATTACAAAACTCAGTAGAAATAAATAACCAACATTTTTAGCTAATGATAGGAATACTTAATAAGCAAAAAACATTTAAACAATAACTAATTGTAATGAACAACTAAGAAATTAAACTCTAAGAACGCATACTTGTTAGACATACATATCGTTCTGTTTCTGATAAGTAAAGTAGGCTTTGAAATTGTAAGCAGCAAAATAATGTAGTAAACTATTTTAATTTTCTGGCAAATAAGCAATAACTACCAGTTTTGTTTTATCTACTATTTATTATTCGTTATGCTCCAATTTCAAAATTTACTTTAAAACCTTCGGTGCGTGCATGTAATATTATCAGTTTTTGACTAACGGTTTCCACTTTGATGCCGAAAACAAACAAGAAATATAATAATTTTGAATAAAAGTAATGTTTGCTAAGTGGTTTAGAGAAAAAATGTTTGTAAAATTTTATTTATTACAACTAGATACAGTCCCTTGCTACAACAATTGTCACACTGAAATCGTATTTTTCAGTTTTCGCTATGTTAATTATGCAAAAATTGACAAAACTGTTTGGTACAACCAAATTGGAAATAGTACTGCAGTTGAGCTACTAAAGGCGAAAAAAATGGAAATATGTAATTCAATGAAACAATATTTGAAAAATTGTGATTTTTATTTTTTTTAAATATGTTTACAAAAATTGCATACAGCCTCAAAATTGAATTCTAAGCAATTTTTTCAAATAACTTTTTTGGATATCATGTCATCTAATCTCACTTTTTGCAGATTCACGGCATATTTTTTAAATTTACCGCCATACTAGTGGTCACGTGACGTGTGTCAAAATAAATTTTGGCGTTTCTAGACATGCACAACCTATCCCCGAAAAAAAAATTTTAATATATTTCAACAATAAAAAAATTTCCCATATGTTGCAATATTTATGCCGGTCACTGTATAATAAGAGTGTGCAACAATTATTAACAAAATGGTATGGTTGTATAAAAATGGATTTTTTTTTATAAATGAGAAAGTGAAGTAAAATGGTAAAAATTTATTAAAAAATACTTATTTCAAAATTCAAAATCAGTTAAGAATACTCACAGTTTAAAATTAAAATAAAATTAGAAAGTGCAAAGTAGATAGTAGAACTTATGTAAAAGAACGGACATTAAATAAAGAATAAAAGACATAAATTTAAACGAACAACACTTTAAAATTATTTAAAATAAATGTAACCACTTCAAACTCAGGATATAAAATGATTCTCGCCGAAAAAGCCGAGACTAAAATTTAAATAAAGGTAGAAAATTGCAGAAAATTGCAATATACTTGAGCCATCTATTATGGAAAAACTAAACTAAAGTAATGTTGTGCTAAAGACGTAGTAGAATACTTGAAAACCATATATGCAGAAGATCGTCTATTGAGTAAAACTTGGAAAAAGGAAATGGACTCGAAAATTAATTGTGAGTTTAATGAAAGGTCTCTACTAGTGAGCTGTTGCCTCAATATTTCCAATGCCTCTAAGTTGTTGTTCAGGTAGATACCTTTTTTGGCAGTATGTAATATTTGGAAATTATAATTGGTATCAAAGTGCTGCTTATTTTCTTTTAAATGTTTAGCGAACAAGTGTTGCCCGACTACACTTATACTTTAATACCAAGATTATATGGCCTCAAACTTCACAAACCGACAATTTTTCAGATATACCTACCAGGCCTGTGGTTGTATACACGGATTCTATAGTTCATACCTTCTCGAGATAGTTGAATAATTATCTGAAAGACATTTTTAGTAACAGCTTCAAATATACAATCAATAATAGCTTACATTTAATCCAGAACCTGAACGATTTTAACATACAGGATGAGGATATCCTCATTGCCTTGGACGTATCAAACCGAGTAAAGTTATCCAACCAGTTATCGATAAGTTTTGCTCACTTAATGTTCCATCTGAAGAGTGGGATGAGCTGGTAGGATTGCTTGAAGGAGGATATGTTTCGAACAAGACTTTTTTCAATTTAATAACAATGTTTAGTCTCTACCTGTGGGTCCACAGAAATCACGAGACCCACGAGAGTCAAGTGGGCGCTAAGCAGATTTTTGCCTTTCAAATCTGCAGGCACGGATGGAATATTCCCTGCCCTACTTCAGAATGGGATAGAGGTACTGATGCCACATCTCGTGAAAATCTTCAGAGCATGTATAGCCTGGGGATACGTCCCAACTGCATGGCAAAAGGTGAAGGTGGTATACCTACCTAAGGTAGGTAAAGTATCCGATCAAACGCCGAAGCCATACAGACCTCCTTTTTACTCAAAACTCTTGAAAGGTTGGTGGATAGGTATATAAGAGATACCGCACTGAGAGAACAGCCACTCAGTAACAGACAATACGCATACCAACCGGGAAAATCTACAGAGGTCGCTTTAGATGACCTCAATAGGCTAATTACTAAGTCTATAGAAGACAAAGAGATAGCCATGACGACTTTCCTGGACATCAAGGGAGCATTTAACAATGCTACCACTAATTCACTCATCGGGGCGTTACGGAGAAGGGGCGTTGCGCCGAAACTTCTACAGTGGATAAGAGCCAGCCTGGAAAGAAGGATAATCACATCCACAATTGGTGAGGCTACCATTGAGGCGGAGGCGGGAGGGGGATGCCCGCAGGGTGGAGTTCTTTCTCCCTTGCTGTGGGCTACCCTGGTAGATGACCTAATCCGGAAGCTGACCGGCAAGGGATTCCATTGCCTTGGATATGCTGACGACCTTAAAATAGTCGTCAGAGAGCGGTTTCCAAAGGTTCTGGTGGAGCGTATGCAAACCGCTCTCAACACGGTTGACAAATGGTGTAAACAAGAGCGACTATCAGTCAATGCTCAAAAAACACAGGCTGTCACTTTACAAGAAAAAGAACGCTAGAAGGCTTACAGCCACTAGTGATAGGAGGTGAACGAATTCCATACGTCAAAGAGGCGAAATACCTGAGAGTATGATTTGATCAAAGGCACACATGGAATTCACATATCCAAAAATTGACCAGCAAAGCCACCATCGCCCTGGATAGGTGCAGGAGGCTTTGTGGAAAGAATTGGTGCCTTAGCCCCAAGATGACTCTGTGGGTAATTAGACCCATGTTAACGTATGGAGCAGTAGCATGGTGGCCAAAGGCGCGGCAGGCGGGGGCGGCCAAAGCGTTGGGTGGCGTGCAGAGGTTGGCGTGCCTGTGCGCCACGGGGGCGTTGAGATCGACCCCTACCACCGCGATTGAAGTAATTCTGAACCTGCCACCAATACATATTTTTGTACAAGGAGCCGCAAGGTCCACAGTACACAGACTCTTACATAGTCAAGTACCAATAAGTAAATCGCACGGGCGCTGACTAAAAAACTGCTAGACGAACTCAAGGAGGCACTCTTTTAGGAATGCCATGTGATGCCATGGTTCAAACCCCTAACCTAGATAGGAAATATCAGGTTATAATACCAGATAAGAAGGACTGGGAGGCAGGTGCCCCGGTAAGAGCGGACTCAAACTGGTTTACTGACGGCTCTAAAACGGATTACGGCGTTGGAGCGGGAATATACACTAAGAAGCCTAAAAAGGCTCTTTCGTAAGCTTCAGCAAAGACACGACTGTGTTCCAAGCTGAGGTTGCTGCAATTCATCACTGTGTCCGAGAGATAGAAAGATGTACCGAACCGGTAAAAGCGTCGCTATCTTCTCTGACAGTCAGTCCACACTTAAAGCGATTAGCTCCTCAAGCGTGGACTCTAAGCTGATTTGGGACTGTGTAAGCGCCCTAAATGAGGTGGGCACCCAAAGGAAAGTAACCCTAGCCTGGGTCCCCAGCCACTCGGGCATGAGAGGAAATGAGGCGGCGGACGAGCTGGCCAGGCAAGGTTCGTCAAGGCCGTTCGTTGGAGCCGACCCCTCTTTCGGCACTACCAAATCGCAAATTAAAAAATCCATCAATGAATGGATATACAATCAGTCCAGAGAGTGGTGGCGAAAATCACCGGGACAATGGCAGGCAAAAGAGTTCCTAAAGGAGCAGAGGCCTGAACTCACGAGAGATCTACTGAATAAAGACAGGAAGACTGTCAAAATGATTGTAGGTCTGCTGACTGGTCACTGTAGACTGAATAGGCATATGTACAACATAGGCCTGGCAGATGATGCAACCTGCAATACTGCTAAGAGGAGAAGAAACACCAGTTCATGTGCTGTGCCAATGTGAAGGCCTGGCGAGGACAAGGTTTCTAGTAATGGGGGAGGAGAACCCCACAGCTAGTAGCTACATAAAGAAGCCGCTCTCAAAGATGATAGGCCTAATTAAGAGGGCAAAATTAGAGAGCGTCCTCTAGGAAAAAAGGGGATCACAATAGATCTGAAAAGGTCGCGGTGAAACAGGTCGATAGGCCACCCCAATCCTAATCTATCTAATCTAATCTAATCTACCTGTGGGTCTGAATTTTTCAATTTCACTTCTGTTAGCAGATATATTTATGAATTATCAAACTACATACCCAATAATCCCTATAGCAATTGTATTAAATTTTACGCTAGGTATGTGTATGATATTCTTATTACATGGTCTGAAAACAATATACAATTGAATGATTTCCTTCTCTACATACACGCCTTAACCCCCCACATAACACTATTAAATTTACATTAAAAGTACAACTAAGTAATCGGATTAATTTTCTGAATTTAACTATTATTCACTCCTACATTGACAGTAAACTAAATTTCGAGATATACGGGAAACCCACTCACTGTGGTATGGTAATGAATCAACAATCTAATCATCTCTTTAACAATAAATATGCTTCCTTCTACAATTACCTTCATAGATAATCTTCTTCTCACTAAAGAATCCTTTAATAAGGAACTAAATATACTAAAACAAATAGCCATAATGAATAATTATAATTCTAATATACTAGGTAAGTTATTACATAAAATTAATAATAAAAAATTGAAAATGCAGCTTATTTAAACATTACCACAGATTCTACAGTTGGCAAGGCCAAATACTTCATATTGATCCCATATATAGGTCCTTTCGCTCATACAATTGCTAAACCTTAAACCACATGTCCATGTATCATTTAGAAGATTACATACATCGCTTACAAAATTTAATTATTAACAATAAAGATAATATACAACCACTAAAAAAGAAAGGTGGCATGTAATGATTGTCACTGCACATACGTTGGAATTTAGAAATTTCGAAATTAGAACAAAAAAATATTTACGTAGTGTAAAAACCAATTCAACTGTAAATTCCTTGTTTCGTAAACATTTAAAAGAAAATAAACACCACTTTGACATCAATCACAATTCCAAATACTTCATACGATCAAAAAAGGTACCTACCACAACAACTTAAAGACAATGGAAATATTGAGGCAACACCTCACTAGTGGGGACCTTTCATTAGACTCACAATTAATTTTCGAGTCCACTCCCCTTTTCCAAATTTACTCGATAGATGACCTTCTGCATATATGGTTTTCAAATATTCTACTACATCTTTAGCACAACATTACTTTAGTTTAGTTTTTTCATAATAGATGGCAGAAGTTTATTGCAATTTTCTGGGGTATTCTACCTTTGTTGAAATTTTAGTCTAGACTTTTCCAGAATCATTTTATATCCTAAGTTCGAAGTCGATACATTTTTTTAAAATAATTTTAAAGTGTTATTCGTTTAAACTTAAACTTCCAGGTTTACTTGATAAATTGAATAAAAGTAAACTGCGTGATTCGTTCATGTTGTTTTGTTTGTCATACTAGAAAGAGATTTATTATCTATGTTTAGACCAGGAAGCAACGTATCGTATCCAGAAAATTCAGAACGTATATGTAAGGGACTGGATCGGGAGATATGATCATGTCACCCATAAATTAAAAAGAAATAGCCTAATTGAACATGAAAAGCCGTACAGAGAGCTGAAAACTCTAACTCTCTATCATAAAATGGAAAGAAAAGAAATAAAACCGAATCCCCCTTTTTTAGCAGATAAAATGAAGACAAAAAGAATTTACTGACAAAATGAATCCCAGCCCATTGCTTCTAATTACACCATAAAAGCTATGTGCAAATTAGAGCATGAGAGCAACTGCTTTGCGTAATGTTTTTCGTCGTAAATAATGGAAAAGCAGCTTCCCTTCCACAAACTTTATTATTTCTTATCTAAACCAAGAATATTTTACACTATCGCACTATAAATCATTGCTCCAATACCAAACATCTATTAATTATATTATTTCGTCCATTATTGGCACGTGGGAACAGTTAGAACAACTCTAATCCGATCTAATCAGATTTCAAATACAAAAGCAGTGTCCTACAGTGAACTTAAGGTTGAAGCACATAAATAACGACATTATCAAAATGTATTAAGTTCTTTTATTTCCTCTCTTTTTCGTCTTTAGGTATCCTTTCCATCTTATCGTAGTCCTTTGTTAAAGAATTCGTACAGACGGTTTCATTTATGCCGAACAAAGGGATGTTCACAAAAAAAGCTTTATCTGATATTAAGAGAGAGGTAGTTGATTTAAATCGTGAAGGTTATTTATTCCATACTTTTACGTGAGGTGAAGTGGCCAATATTTTTAGTGTAATGTGAGGAATCACCAGCAAAAATCTTTCTAATTGGATATAAAGTGGGATATATTCAAGCCAAAGAATATGGTATAAGCAGAAAAGATATATAGGGCTAACACTAATACCCTGCTTGTCGATTTATTAGTTCTTCGTAATACAAGAATGAAAAAATAAAAGCTACTCGTTAAAAGTTAAGAAAAAAAAGTTTAACAAATTTTAACGTATTTTTTTCCATAATACTTTCCTTGTTATGCATGTACATAATTAAATATTAACAAACTTGTTTCAGAACTAATTTGTAATAATGTAAAAGTAAATAAAAACTTTGATGGGTATTTACTTTTCGGTACTTTAGAATTATGCTGAAAGCAACTTGCATTTTACAACGAATACAGCGTTTCCGCAGCTTTAATTAACGCTTGCATTTCTCATCTCAAAACTACATACCTGCTTTCCAGGTATTTTTCAAATCATTTTATGTTTTAAATTATGAGAATAAAGGGGAGTTTGTTAAATACTGAAATTAGGAATTTCATGGATTTTATAGGATTTTATAAATGGCGTTGTGAACATAAGAAAGCAAATGTCACAAAATCTTTATAAAAAATGTGGTAGTTGCAATAATTGAAAATTTATTTCAAATATCAGTCCAATCGTTGAACGAAGAAATAAGTATAACTTAGGTAATTCTGATTTCCAACTACTCACTTGTCACTTATATGTAAAACTTACGCGGAAAATGAATTGGGTTAGGTGTTGTAAAATATTTGGCAAGTACACAATAAAGCACGCCAAACAATGAAATTAACTATCAAGTTTTACAATTCGTAAAGAAGACACGGTAACTGAGTATTTTGAAAATAAACTCCTATAACCGCCTACATTCGATTGTTTCAATTATTCTTCCTACCAGGTTCTTCACATTACCGTTCAAATTCATTGATTAACCAATTACATGCGGAAGGCGTCTATTAATTGTTAGAACGAAATGTTGTGAGTGTGTAAGTTGGTAAGTTAAGAAATCTTTTGGTACTACTAAAACATACTAAATATTTGTCTTTGCTTTTTTGATGTCTTTATTTTTCAGAATATTCATCTAAATAAAGATGTGGCGTGTTTCATTTATATCTGCATTTATCTCTTCTTTTATATTTGTTTGTTAGTGAAATTTATCCTCCACTATCTTCATCTTGTGTACCCTTCCCCACCAGTATTGATCAGTGGATCAATATAACCATAAAATGTTCTAGTCTGTTGCTTAAGGATCTGTATGTTTTGCAGAAATCTTTTCCACAACTTATGGAGACTTACCTTGAGCAAAAGCGAAATTGCAGGGCTTTGGTTAACAAGTTAAGTATAGAACGTTGCATCAATTGTGTATACAATTCCGAAAACAGAAGCGCTGCCATTTAGCAGATAAAAAGAAACACATGATCTACTAAATCCTTCATATAGTCCCATTGTGCTTACGTCATGTGTCTCTAAGCTACTAGAGTATTGCATCTTAGATTAACTAGCTTTCTGGACAAGTGTAATACCACTACTGAGTCGCAACACGGCTTTAGGAAAGCAAAATCGACTACTACGGCTTTACTTGATTTATATGGTACTGTGCTAGATAAAATTGAAAATAGGAAGCTTGTCTTGGGAATTTTCCACGATTTAATAAAAGATTTTGACTGCCTGTAGTATGGTAAGTTTTCGAAGAAACTGCAGGAGGCTCTGCATCGTATGTGTACGATCACATTCAGTTTGTGAGGATCGAACATATTAACGAAGACGGAGTTGTTGTTGAATTCGGGTTGCATACTTTGTCCGTACACATGGGAGTACGCCAAGGATCTGTTTTAATCAATGGTATGATGTTTCTTTCGGACATACATATATGTGATGATGTATGCAGATCACATAGCAATTCTAGCCACCAATGAAGATGCAGTATCTCTTACAAATACTTTGCTACATACGCTTACGGACTGATTTGCAAGTAATACTTGCCTATTTTTTGTACATAAAATCCATTCTCCTATTTTTCATGTTGGAAAAGACGTCTATGACTTTGTTGTGAAAATGCATTCACTCGATCTTCTGACATTGTGCTTCTCAGAAAAGTTTTTATGCGTTTGAGTGAAAAAACATCGTTCACATACTGGTGTCGACATGGGGGTTGTACAAATAATGTTTCCGTCAAAACTTTTTTTAAGTTGTTGTGTGTTATGAACACTGAAAGCGCCAAAACACCACTTACATCTACGTCACACATGTCCTCGCGCTCATAAACTACTGAAAGTTCACTTTTCAATTTTACGCTGTCCAACATAGGATAAGATTTCATATTTTTTTTATGCACATAATTAATCGACGCAAAATATGACGATTTTTTTTTCACATCTTCGTTGTACTTAATTTTATGTCGCAAATAAGCACTGTATAACTATTCACGTATGTCCACCTTGCCTAGAACATTAAAATCCACGCATGCATTCATGTGAGAAACAGAATTTTCGTGTTTCTTTGCCGTCTCCGCGATATGCTTTAAATCATTTAAGCCTTGTTTATTCCACGCACTGACCTCTTTCTTAAAAATTAAGCAGATGAAACAAAATAGTTTATCTGTTAGTGAACATCAGCACATCCACTCATATTTTTATTAAATACTCTATTGTAAGTTCGAGTTTTACTTGTGAAAGTGTAGTTTATTTGAAGATCAAAAATAGGCCTTCCTTTCTCTTTAAGTAAAAGTTTTGCCTCAAATGAGAGCGGGTTTTTTTTTTAAGATTTTGCACTCAATTAACTTCCATCATTAATAATAAACGTCGCTTCAAGCCTTTGAAATAACACATGCGGTCGCAACAAATGCAAGACGATAACTGGGGACCATATAAGCGCATATAGCGAAGATAAACGGAGCCGTCCGATTCATACTCCAAATAGGTACATCGGAAAGAGTGCCCCGGAACATAGTTCGCTTCGCATAGCGTTCGCATATACGCTAGCGTCTGCAGTGCGGAAGGAAACTTTGATACCATCGTTATAAAAATACGTAAAAATAATAAAATAAAGTAATGCACTGAATTACATGCGAATTTCTTTCTGTGTTTATCTTGGTGGTTGGGTGGGCACGTGCCCTTGTGCCCTTTAGTACCAGCCGCCACTGGTCTTCACATAACTAATTTAGATGGAAGTTTACGGGGATATTAGAGTCAAAAGCAGGATGAGCAGTTTTAGGAGTAGTCTGCAGCAATTTCTTCTGTTTCGTATTTTTTACTCGGTAGAAGAATATTTTTAATTCAAGACTTAATTATTTAATTGATGCGTTTACTGTTTAGTACCTTTTGTATTGTTCGCCCTTTTATTTTTGTAGTTATTTTGTCCCGCTCTCACTTTCTCTTATATTAGCGTAGTTATTTAGACTTTATTTAATTTTAGTTTCGTTATGCTTTACTGTTTATTTTCATCCTGTTCTTTTATCTTTATTTTATTTAATTTTTGCAATGGCAATTTTACTTTAGTTTATTTTGATTTATTGTATGCACTTTGTATCTACTAACAAAATATAATTATTATTATTATTATTATTATTATTATTATTATTATTATTATTATTATTATTGTTATTACATATTATATTTACTCGTTGTGTATGTCGGTTCCCTTTTGAACCATTAAGTGGTGTGTTTGTCGGTTCCCTTTTGAACCTTACGTTGGTGTGTGGCCTCTATACAGCCAAATTAACAGACCCAGTCTGAAGTTATGTGCTAAACGGTTCCGGGCTGGTGTCTAGGAGACGGGGGGTGTTTTTAGCTGGTAGTCTTCTTTTGAAGGAGTCCAGCACTTCGTGCGTAAATGCATTTTCACCTCCCACGAAAAAAAAAAAAAAAAAAAAAAAAAAATTACATATTATATAAAAACAAATTTTGCAATATTTACACTATTTTACAATTATATAATAAATATCCATAGAGGATATTTTCTTGCTTAAGGTATATTTAAAATTAAATTTAACCCAATATTTTTATTTGGAGAACACTTCTTCTCAATAAATTCGACCACAGCGGTGGCTCCCGAAACAGGACCTTGTAATGAGACAAAAAGCAAATAATGATGTGAATATCAACGAGCTCCCAAACATAAAGAGCATATGGTGCAGGTGGTATCGTAAAATAGCACCGCCACGTACTCTGTGAACTCATGTTTCCAGGAAGTATGTGTATGTGAAGCGGCGGAGGGATTTTACTGGCGGTGATAATCTAAAAAAAAATTAATAAATAGAATAAAAAGCAGCCAAAGCCTACTTGAAAAAGAAACAGGATAAAAGTAATTTTAGCAAACTTATCGATCACAAAACGACTAATACAATATAACTAAGTTTTACTTATACGAAAAACTATCTCTTCAAAAGCTGTATGTAGTAAGTAAAATATTTTTCCTGGAAACGAATATCTTTCGAAAAAATATTTTCCTGAAAGAAGTTTAATTGAATTCGAAATAGTAACATAAGCTTAAAGTTACTGTTTTCTTTGAAGCTATTATGCTATCAAACCTGTATGCTGATGCAGCTTCCAAGCGTCGAATCTTCAGCACTTTGGCATTTATTTACGATATAAATGATTCAACATATGAAAACCATGTCTAATGTATTTATTGTAAACTCAAAGTTACAAACTCAAGTTTACAATAAATACATTAGACACGGTTTTCATATGTTGAATCATTTGTATCGTTATCATTCTATGTGAAAGTTTTTTTTATACTTAAATTTTATATTTAATTTATATTTATAATTGTTGGTGTCCGCTTAATTTATTTTCTTGTTTGGTGGTACCTTTTTGACGTTTGTCTGAAGATAGCTTTTAAAAAGCCGAAACTAGTAATCATCTAATAAATATTAAATGAACGAAAGAACGAGTTTTATTACTCTTATCTAACTATTACAATAATTATTAAATGAAATTTCATAATTTGAAAAAAGCACGCTACCAAAGGGAATCATGATTGGACGTAATGATTCTGCATCGCTATTGGAGGGATTCCCCCTACAATTAGCCGCTCATCGCCTGTTAGAATTAAATTTCCGACTACGCTAGTAGATGGCGCTATCTGTACAAAGCGGAGATCATCTTGGAATCAAACCTCTCATAGAGGGTGCCATATTATTCTTCATCGATTGACGATGGAAGTTTCTTGCGCGAATGTACTAGAACAATCAGGAAAGATATCGACTATTCAAGAAGCGGGGGCGCAAAACACGCCCGCGAATGAGGACAGAGCAATTCTATTGGAAAAGCTAAGAAGTAATAATCGTATGTGGAAATAAATAATAATGAATTAGTAGTGTTCTAGTTATTTATTCTTAGTGTTTGTATTTGGCTATATTTAAGCTAGTGATAATATCAACTAATAAAAATTTGGTTTAGCACTCAGAAAACGACAATTCTGAGTATAATTTCATATTAACGAAAACCATGCGGCTGACACTATTAACATTGATAAACAGATTATCTATTTTCATGATGGGTTTCGCACCGTATTTATTTGGTTGCAAACTGATATCTTCCAAATTTATTCGATCAATGCCTCTATTTAAAAGAATGTTTTATTTGGATTACTACATATTTATTAACGACAAAGAAATCTTTGTCTCGATATACTAACATACAAAACATTATTGCATAAAATATCGATTTTTATAAAAACATTAAAAAGCTTCTAGAGGAAAATAAAATGCTGAGTAGAAAAGGGTGCAACTTTGCGTTATAAATAAAAAAGAAAAACCTGAAAGCACCACCCTCGTATTTATAAATCCACTTTCCATACGTGAACGTCTTTCCACTCCATTTTTTTCTAAAAGTATTATTAAATAAAGTCCCCGGGTCCATCCCTTGTCCCCTCCTGCGCGCGCGATCTAGTTTAGAAAGATGCCGCAGATAATATTCGGTTTTTATTGTGCCGGAAAAGAAGTTTACATGCTGCCGTTGCTCTGGCGAATGTATTCTTGGGCATAAAGTAAATTTAAGCGCACCCACCGCTCGGAATGGGTGAACGCTTTTTTGTGTCGGGAATAACTTTTCTCGTTTTTGACGAACAAGGGAACTTCGCCGATATGAAAAAGATCTTTCGCTAAACCCGAAGCCGGTGTTATCCCCTTTACATATAGGGAAAGTTTAAAGTTTTTGGAGCGGGTGTGTGGGATAAAGTAATCTTAATCTTATACAACTATATTTATAAGATGAGTCGAGGGAAAACACGACTCCATTAATCTTAACTATTTTGTAAGTATCCTGATGGGAGTTTAATTTCAAATACTCTGGAAAAAAGAATCTGTAAAGTGGAAAACTTTTTGATGTGTTATTTCTGGAAAGGATTTTATTTATGCGCATGTAGGGCGAAATATTGGAGCGATGAGAGGTGGATTCTGATTCACGCATTCATGAGATGCGGTAAGGTGAGAGAATTATTTATGCTGAAAACCGAAATAGGCAATAAACTTTCTTAAATCCTACTAATCTCCCGGGAAGTATAATATTCCAATTCTATTACAACAGGAGCTGAATATACCTTCTCCAACAATGATAAGCTGTTTAGCTTCAGTTACGCATACGGATATATACCACATATATGCAAAGGACATAAGGGTGTAATGGTTGCTTGCAATGCATAGGCCGGTCGTGGACTTTTTGAGAAAGCAAAATCCGATTGACTCTTTAATCTATGGTCTCTCCTATTGAAGATGGTGGAGAATCATTTCAAAAGTGTGCGTTTTACACGAACGGCTCCATACAATCTGGTAAACGATCTGGTAAGTATCAATAAGGAGATATCTCTGTGTATATTCCTTGACGTACAAAGGAAGTATAAATCATCGTATCTTCTATGAATCAATTACTAGAGATATAAAATACAAAAACTTCGAACCTTCAGATAAACGTGTTTCATACTCATGATGTGAATTTGTTTGAGCTGTTTCCATCGTCTCGTCTACGTCTGTTTGATTGTTTAAATACGACGTTTTGGCAGTGTTTCTACTGTCGTCATCAGGATAGCCCAAATAAGAACTGTGTCAAATCATGGATGCCTTCAGGAAGGAACATTGTCGCACCTGATATGGCCCCTCATTGTTAATGATGTGTTCGGGAAATTGTACGATGAGGGATTAGATAAGGGCTGGAGTGGCCATACTAATCTGATTCACCGCGACTTTCTCAGATCTATTGTGATCTTTTTCCTAGAAAACGCTCACTAATTTTGGCTTCTTAAGTAGACCTATAATCTCTGAGAGCAGTTGCTTTGTGTATCTGTTAGTTAAGGAAATCTCAATGCCCCGTGCTAGAAACCTTGCCTTGCCAAGTTATTGCATTGGTACAGTACGTGAACTGGTGTTTCTTCCTCTCCTTGACAGTCTTCCTGCTTTTACTCAGTAGGTTTTTAGCAAGCTCAGACACCTGTTCCATTTGAAATCTTTTGTCTGTCTCTGTCATGGGAACCTTTGCCACCACTCTCTGGACCCCATTATTTATTCATTCATTAACTGACTTTTCAATTTACAATTTGGTAATGCCGAAGAGCCAGCGCCAACGAATGACCTTAACAAGCCACGCCTGGCCAGGTCATACGCTGCCCCATTTTCCTTCAGGCCCGAGTGGCTGGAAACCCATGCCAATGTTAATTTTCTTTTGGTGCCCATCTTATTTGGATCACTTACACCATCCCAAGCCAGCTTACATAGCTTATCGCTCTAAGTGTTGGCTAACTCCGCCCATCTTATTTTCCTGACACAATGAAGAATTCCAGTAACTTCACCGACGTATCCTTGTTGATGTTTACTGAAAGCGCTTTTACTGGAGTGACTTTTCTTCAGTCCTTTTCATCTGCTAGTTTAACCTGACACTTTCTATCTAGGTTGATTCTCCGAACCATGATACCCCCATGAGGGTTGTCCCCTTAAACAGTTTTTGATGGTCAGCACCATGCGATTTACTTGTCGGTGATTGACTGTCCATAAACCTATATGCCATAGACCTAGCAGTTCCTTGTATATAAATATACAGCGATGGCATGTTTAGAATTATCACAAGGGTATACCACTTAGCGTTTTGGTCGCCCCGCCCATCGCGTTTTTGGTCACCATACTACTGCTCCGTATGTTATAATGGGTCTTATTGCCCTTGTGAATAAACGCAAAGTCATCTGGGTGTGATGTTGCATTGTTGGTTGCGTGCTGGATACGTAGGTTCCATGTTTGTCTTTGATCAAATCATACTCCAAAGTATTTCTCTTCTTTGACATATGGAATTCTTTTATTTCCCGTCACCAATTGGTGTAAGCTTTCTAGCATTGTTTTTCTCGTGAACGAGAAGGCCTATGTTTTCTAAACGTTAGCTAATAGTCTTTCTTTTTTCGCCATTTGTCAATAGTACTTAGAGCGGTTTACATACGTTGTTCCACCAAAACTTCGAAAATCGCCTTCTAACGACTATTGCGAGGTTATCAGCATACCCCAGGCAGTAAAACCAATTTCTGGCCAGCTTTCGGATTAGGTCGTCCACCAGGATTGCACAGAGCAAAAGCGCTAACTCTGCCTTGCGCGCATGATGGAAAATAGTATGCCCAAGGCTATGCAGACAGCCCTGATCATTATCATCAAGGAGCTCCATTTTGTCGACGACTGGTGCTAGAAATAAAAATGAATAAGTGCCTGGCTGTTGATGTACAGTATCAGAGGAAATATGCCAGCGACGCTGCACAGGAAAATCATGTTTTCCCAATTTTTAATCACTGACTATTCCAAACTTTGGAAATCATCTAAAGGAAAGTAAAAGTAAGAGCCGAAACTGTTGGTGTAACATTTTGTAGTACATGGAAATTAAAATAAATTACTTAAAATAGTACTTTATTTACTAATACATTTTTTCCTTTTGTTACAAATCTTTTTTAGGGCCAACGTGTGACATTTTAAAAAAAAAAATTCGGCAATAAATTACTGATATAAATAATTCAAATGTGGGATGCGATTGACACTTCTATCTTCCATTATCTGCAAATTCTTGTTTTTAGTTGTTGAAACGCACCAGGGAGCCATTAATCAAGATTGATTAACTAACCCATTTAATAAGCTGTCACCAGCATCAATTACCTTTCTTCTCTCCCGCTGGGTTTCATAATTTATATCCACCGAACTATTTTTTGCTCTCATTAGTTTTCAGCTACGCGTCTCTTCAGTGACGTGGGATTCGAAACGAATTTTAGCGTTCCAGAAACAGAAGCTTCCGTTTGCTTACTGCGTCGCCTTGGAGAAACAGATATCGTTTTACTTTTCTTCCTCATATTTTTTACTCCTGAAATGAGAACGGACGGAGTGTGACGGATAAGTACGTTGTAAAGCGGGAATCGTAAAAGAATGAGGGATACATTTTCAGATTTATTAGACGCGAAGACGCACGACAAAATTATATTTTTTTATGGTTGTTTTATTTGGGCAATTCTGTTATGAGTAATTGTGTTTCTCATTTAATGGAGCTTTCAGTTGGCCATAATTTCCGGATAATTTGGCATGACACTCTGGTGAAGACATTTCTCGAAATGATGATTCTTGATCGACCTTAACGAAATATTGAGGAGTTCATTTACTGACGACTTCATGAATGGCGCAGAACAATTGCTTTTCCCAGCTGAGAGTATAATTAAGTATACAGATGAATGTGTGATTCCTGTCGAGGGAATTCTAATAGAAATAGATGATGAAACTTTTACTTTTATACATATATATTCCAAATAAAAATTCGAGAGGAATTTATAACCCATGTAAAAATATATTTTAAAAAAAAATCTTAAAACGTCGAAATAGTACAAAGAAAAATTTACATAGTATCTTGAAAAAAAAATACAATTGGTTTTTTATTATTCTTAATTTTTCATTTACATCAAGAAGTAATGCATTTTGCTGTAGCTATAACGTTTGCTTTGTATAACACAATTACTTTTTAAAATACAATAACTAATACACATTAATTGTATAGATATTATGGTTGTTTTCCTTGTTTGATCAGCTGATTTTCAATTTATCGAGACTTTTCATAATTTTGTTTTGTTGTGTTAAATAAGTTTGGTTTAAGAGTTTATTGTATGACTTTAATTATGTAGTGTTAAATTTTTTTTTTAATTATTCCAGTCATTCAAATGTCTATTGTTTGCTTGTGCCGATTTAATGCGTATTCTATTTGATATTGTCGTTGTAATGTTCTACGTCTGCGTTGTACGATTTTTGAGAGAGGGATTTTTGTAAGAAAAACAATTGTAGAATTTTGTTAAGGACTTCCTTGTTCGACTATTGACGTGAGCAGACGTATTTTTTTTATCATTGTCGCCATTTTGTAATTCATTTAATATTGAATTAACTTTTCTTTTATATAGTCAATCGAGGAATATTTATTATAATAATTGTTAATATATTAAAGTGTGCACTTTGTTAGATATAGGATCAATTATTATTTTTTGTTTAGGTAGATTTATTTTTATTTATTTCAATCAATTCACGGCATATTTATTTGGCTTACATGGCTTATTCAGAAACCAAACTTGAAAAGTAAAAATTAACGTCAGGCTTCCAGGTGCCTTGAATTGTATAATGCTCCACAGTTTGAGAAAAGATGCATGGATGTTTCATCACATTCTCCACAAAACTTTAATTTGGATTGCTTGGTATTCCCCAACTTACTCAGATGTTCCTTCAGTATGCAATGACCAGACAAAATTCCTGCTAACATGAAAATATTGTCCTTACGTAGGTTGATGCACTCTGCAAATTCCCACCAGTTCTTTGCTTCTGTTTTACTTCACTTTTTAGTATTTTCTTCCATTCCTATGTGTCCCGAAACTCACAAAGGCTAATTACATATGAGCTTAGCCCTTTGGTAACCATTACACATTCGGATTAGTAAAGGGATTTAATTTTTGGTAAGTGTTATTGTTAAAAGTAACTACATATTTCACTAGTCTCGTCATCGAGTGCAGTCTTAAATCATTTAGTAAGAATATCAGTATTTTTCGGTTTAGACCTTTTTGTGTTCTAATAGTTCTTATTGCCAACTCAGACCATTTTTATCTAATAAGGAAGATGGAAATTACATTCAAACCATAACCTCTTATATTTGCGTATACAAATCGTTAGTTATCTTTATAATTAGTTAAAACGCTTTTACTTATGCGCATATTCAAAATTGAACTGATTTTCTAAGATTAACTGCAAGTTTTTTTTTCCCTGCCATGTCCATTATTATTGATGTCCAAAGCAACAAACTAAAATAATCAGCTCTGTCTACTATTTTCGTATCATTAGATGAGAAAAACAAAAAATATTATTATTGTACTACTTTCGAAGAAAAGCAAAGTTTCTATCTCTGTGTATTTACTGCACACAAAAAATAAAATTACAGTATTATTCTTGGTAACTGTACACCTGGAATATTACAGTAATTTTGCAAGTCGCTAAGCAAGCTGTATCTTTACATTGTTATAATTACAGTAAGTGAATGTAAAGCTATTCTAACATTACTAATTTTATTAATTCCAGTGTTGGTTCTGTATAATAAATTGCTATACAGTTACGTCCATCTTTACATTCTGTACTTGCAATGTTTCGTGACGTTTTCAACGTTGCATGAAATCTTTAGCAATAGGATAAAGAGTTGCAGAACGATCTTCTTGTTGTATCAGACTGTTTGTACACGAGGTTTTGCTATTCACAACTGTCGAGTTGTCCAGAAACGTTTAACGTCATTTCCGAAAGCAACCTGCTATTCAGAAGATATTTTTGCAAAAATATTGCCAAAATCTTCAAAGAAAGAAGTATGAGAAGGTAAATATTTGAAAATAATTGTTCAACAATTATATTATACAGAAATTTTGTACACTCTGTAACAAGATATCAAAATATAATACATACAGTATAAATTATAGATTTACAAATAAAGTGTAATAAAGCATACCGTATATTTATTTTTGCAAATCATTTGCACATTTCATTAAGGAAAAATAACATAATTAAGGCTGATAATTGCACTATAAAGGTTTTATCATCTAATTTTTTATAAAAAGATATTTAACACAACGACTAACCTAGAAAATTGAAAGTACATATTGTATATTTATACTCTTCCGGTCTTTTTACCTATAATGTAATTTTTAATTTATAAAGTAGCTTAGTAAAGCGCAAATTATAAACTTTATTAACACAATTTTGCAACCTCGTTTCGTTTTAAAATATTTAATTTCAATAATTGTGAAAATCACCATGATCTGGTATTTATTTTCAGAAATTCATTTAAGAATGCCTTAGCAATAACAATAATAATATGGGAATGGATTATTTAATCTTTCTTTCTATTTCTCTGTTCTCATCATTGTTATTTGTAATCGTTACCAATAAGTATTCAAAGTGACTTACTTTCTCAAAATTGCAGCCTCTTGTGCCAGTTTCGAATTTACTATATCTTTGTTCATTTCAGTAGATGCTTTGTTTTATCCTCATTTTCAGCTGATATAACCTTACCGTTTTTTTTGTTTGAACTACCCTGTCTCTGGAAACTGCTTCTAGATTAAATAGTACATACCATAGGTAATAAATCCCCTTGTTATTTCCGGTCTTTCCCTCAATACCCTTCTGTTATTACTTTGCTTACCTAATTAATTTGCTTGTAATATTTAGCTTTTGCATAGCTTTATATATTTTTCCCTCTCTATTAAGGCGTGCGCTTTTATAAAATCAATAAAGAGGATATATATAAACTCAGGTTTTGTTCGTAACTTTGATTTAATATCATTTTTAACGTAAAGATGTGGTCCACTGTTTGCCTTCCTCCTTTAAATCCTTCCTGATATTCTCCTACTAAATCATTATAATAAGGACTTAGTCTATTTTTTATGACTCTCGGTAAAACTTTGTAAGTGACATCGACCAGTGAGATACATCTGCACTTTCCAGAACTTAATTTACCACTTTCTACGGAATTGAGCATATCAAGATCTTTTTCCATTGAAATCGCATGCTTTCTTCGTGCCATATTAGTTTTTTAAGGGGCTTCTTTGATTCATTTGGCCTCCCACATATTTTAGAACTTGAATACAATTTTCGCCTGCACTTTTCTTATTTTTTAGTTTTAGACATTCTTCTTCTATCTCTTGATATGTTGACTCTGTTTTTTCCTCCTGTTCGTCACTGCCTGGTATACTTCTAGATCATCACTATTTTCTTCGCAATTCATAAAATTTAGGATCAAAATATTCTACCCATCTGTTTAATTTCTCTTCAATATTTTCTATTAAAATCGCATCTTAATTCTTTAGATGAGGTGGCATTCTCTGTTCTATTTTATCTGCGCCTTTGCAAATGTTTCCTTTTTCGCTGTTTTCGTTGTTTTTTTAATATTGCTTTCAGTTTCTTATTTATGTGATTTCGTTTTTTCTTGAATCGCACACGTTGCAAACTCTCTGAAGTAGCTTTCTCTATTTGTTCCCAATTTTTCTGGTTATCTTCTTTTTGGAATGTAGTACTCAATTTGTTATTTAATTATTCTTCTATCTGGATGTAATTTTACATATTAATGTAATTTATTTGTTATAGTGTGTTGATCAACATTTTATGACGGATTTTATTTCACGTTGCATTATAGTAAAAATGTATTTGAAAGACGCGCTCAGCCTTAGACATGTTGAGGTAAATGAATGTTTTCGTAGAACTTACTGCACATCTGTTCTACCAACACATTTCGGCATTTACATATTCATACATAACCTATACCGAAAATAAACACCGAATACGTTGTGGAATAACAAAAATCAAAGAGTAACACCTAGTTTCAGTAAAATGAAAATTCGATGCTTCTGCATCTGAATGAGCGGCAATTGCTTGAGGACAATGTACACCAGTACATTTTCATCCGTCCAACAAAGCCCCCTGACATATAGCTACGATGTTGGCTTGGGAATTGCATCGCGGCAAAATGCAAATCGATTATAATTAGAATTTGTAAACAAATGCAACCGTAGCAGCTCAGCGGTACATTAGCGGTAAGTGCTGAAATTCCGCATTATCGATTGTTTGAGTAGCGTCACGGGATTATATGAAAATTTCAGGGAACTAAAAGAAAAAAAAAATGATGCTCTTACCGGCATTAACGGATGTACTGTTTAAATAACATGGTTGTTGGAATATTTGATGCGGAATTGCAGAACAAAGCTCGCTTGATCCCCTTTCGCGTGTAGTTTTTTTTTTTGAACACGCTCTTTATTAATAGCTGGATGTTGGAAATTTATAACCACTCGGCGAATTCTAATGGTGGATTACACTACTTAGTATTAGCGAAGTAGAAATATTAGAAGATTATTCGTCTAAAGGCGCATATGCACATTTTATTTAGTTTTCTTTTTTTTTTTTGGTTATGGAACTTTAAGTCGACTTTGAAATTATCTAACATGTTTTTCCAAGCTCTCTACAATAGTATATCATATGCACTATGCATTTTTAAAAACGAAACGAAGAAAATTTTGTGTTTTATTAAACAGTTCAACATTAAGTAGGCCGTTAAACTTGCAAAAATAACCGAATCTAATGTAGTTTAGAAGATTTCCTTCCCATTCTTTACAGAACATTTGTGTATTAACAATGGCTTTATTTACTAATACTGAGAAATTTGATATGAGCCGTGGTCGCAGAGGAATCACAAACTAGTCAAAGCCAATCATACACTGTGAAATCAGCCATAAAACTGTTTCGGATTTCTTTGAGCCAATCGAATCGCCTCTGACTAAATTGTGATTCCTCCGCGAACACATCTATATTGAGCTATTTTTATCATAAACGATAAGAGTAGAAGCTAAACGGATGTACCTGAGATTGTATCCTGAAAGAAGACAGCTTAGTAAACGTACATACTGCTGTAGTTTAGGCTACCCGCGTTACCGCTGAGTGTTTCTTGAGTTGCATATTTTGATTTGTCACTTTCGTCCGAGCTGAATCAATTTACTGTGTCAATTTTCACAAATAATGTTTATTTTGTATAAAATTTAGTTTAAGAGTTTATTATTTAATTTAATTAAGTATTAAGTTTTTTTAAATTTAATTCCATTCATTAATTTGTCTAGCGTTTGCTAGTTCTTTTAACGCCTATTCTATTCAATGCTTATTCTACTAGATTTTGTCGGTGAATTGTGCGTTTGCGTTGTACGTTTTTGTAAGAAAAACAGTTGTAAAGTTTTTTTAAGTAGTTCCTTGCTCGACTATTAACGTGAGTAGACGTATTTTTCAATCTTTTTTGCCATTTTGTTATCCATTTTGATTTTGTAAATTTAACATTTCTGATTTGATTTTATTTAGTCCATCAAGGAATTCATTTAGTAATAATTGTTAATATATTGATGTGTGCACATTATAGATATAAGATCAGTTATTATTTTTGTGCAGGAAGATATATTTTAGTTGTTATTCTCTCATTATAGTTAAAGAGTTAATTTTCCGTTTTTCTATTTTGCTAATTCATTTTTATTTTATCAATCACTTCGTTTGGGTGAGTAGAAGCAGTTCTTGCATTTAGTTTACGTTTTTTTAGATTACTAGAAATTGTCCACGCTTAATTTAGTTTGCTTTAATTTGAAATCACGTGGATTGATATTGGTATATTTCGGATTATCTTCCTGAACAAACTAATCTTTTGCTTTGCATAGGAAATAGCATTGTCCTGATGTAATTTGGAATCAAGTGCAGTTTTTAATTTAGGCCAGAACCTTCAGTTCACGGTTTTTTCTGCACAGGCTGTAATTTAACCCTTTTTGAATAATAAAATTTGTTTGTTAATTATCTTCGTTAGGTTAAAAATTCTGTTCTTTTATTTTATATTAAACCGTGTCAATTTTTCGGGTAATTAAGAAAGTCAGATTTCATTCACTCACATTTTACTTTTCGTGGTTAGATTCGAGTTTTAATTTGCGACGGTAACTCTGAGATTAATTGTTCTTTTGTTTAATTTAAATTATCCGTTGAACTAGCTAATTTCATTTTTCTTTTTCCTTGTTAAATTCATTTTGCAATTTCATTTAATTCAAACAGTAGACAGCAATACGTATAGAAAATTAGTAGTTAATTTAAAAGGATGTGATTATTTTCCAAACTATTTAAAATTTCAATTTATTTATGATTTCTTTATTCTTTTACAATTTTTTTTCTTTCTTTTTATTTCAATAACAATAAAACAACAATTTAGTGGTTTGTATTCATCTAGCGACCTCTCTGATAAATGAGTGAATATTGTGAAAAGTGGCCTTCTTCCTCCAGGCGCTGCCTACGAATAGGCAGTTTTCTTAACTAAAGAACACGCCCCCAAGGCCCTTCTCTGATTATTTAAATTTGAAAAAATGTAATTATAAAATACCATTGTAAAATACAGTAAACGTGCAAATAAAAGAATGTTATAAAACAATACAAGCGTAATTCTTTATTCAATACCAAAATTAACTAATTAATTATCTTCTTTTTTATGTGGGATATATATTTTATAAAATACCTGGGATGCGATTATGGGCAGCTCTAAAGGCGATTGGCAGATAATTCTCTGGGTCACGCTGGACGTTCTCTTCGAACCCCACTAATGGTCATATCATGGGATGGAATCCTTCTCAGGAAATTTTATTAGAAATTCTCGACGATTATACAGGTTAAAGTATGAATTTAAATTATTCAGGTGTTAACATCGATACTTTTTGGGTAAACACTTTGTGGAACGTTGATATTTCTGAGAGTGTGGCATAAAAATCAGTATAGCTATGTGTAGTATGTTCACTAACAACCGTCGTCTTTCGTGGCCACGTCCAGAATGAATATTTAAACTAAAATTACCAGTAATCTTCCTTCGATTGTTCTCGCTGTCAGGTAAGCCAACATTGAATTCAAATGTATGACAAGTAACTGATTGTTGACTGTTTGTATGACAAATAACTGACGTTATTTACTCTAATTTGAGGGGAATGCAGCAAAAGTTATCAAATAGACATCCCAAGAATGAAAAATCTCTCCGAGCATAATGTAATGAAAATATACCAGGTAAGGTTGAATTAACAAATGAAATAAAGTTTACATTATATATAAGGGTATACTTAGCACCTATTGCTAAGATGGTCTATTTTTAAAAAATTCAAAATTTACCTGTAGAGTTGGCAACCGACTATGCACTTCACCTTACAATTAATGTTTCCATAGCAATATATTATGAAATAATGGCAATTTGTTATTGCTCGTAATGCAGTAAAAAATACATACAATAAGCGAGATTCCCATGTTAGAAATATATGAGACACATTTCAATCGCCAACAATGGAGTCGGAAACCATACAAATCTAAACAATCCAGCGGATAATGGAAACAGTTCAAAAAGTAACTCATATTCAAGCTAAGGATCTCTGTTAAAGATTGGAACTCCTCCAAGTTCGGTAAAATTTCAGTGGAGAAGATTATACAATATGTCAATAGATGTCAGCACCTAAAAATGTCAAATAAAGTCACTAGATATATAAATTACCGCAATACATAAAGAACCTGTGTTAGAGAGAGAAGTACATTTTGCACCCAAAATGGCGGTTAGGATAGCACATATATACACACACAAATAAAGAGTAACCTTACTTTTATGCTTGTGTCAGACAGGCCTCAATTCATTTTATTTACTTCAATTTTGTATTTCTGTTAATTGGATATCAGAAAGTGTTTTATTTATATTTATTACAAGTTATTTAAAGTTTTACAAGTGGGAGCACAATATTTGAAATTGGCGCCCCTTTTTGGACCCAAAATGAATGCACATTTGCGGTACTTTATATATCTAATGACTTTAATGTCAAAGTGTATTCCACAACTCCGAAGCTTTGTTTAGCAACAACTATTAAAAATCAATAAATTTTCATAACCTCAGAGCTATTTGATTAGGAGTTGGATGTCACAAGTATAAATACGCATTCAAAAGATCGTATTATTGAAATTATCGTGTAACCCTTCTCTTATTTGACTCTAACGATATAAAACATCTTCATTAATAAATTGTTAAATCGATACTAGATACAGCCAAAATATTTAATTATATAATATATTATTGCACATTGTATTTCTACTAAAGAATATAAATCCAAAACGTAATCCACGTACCAAATGTTTTCGAGGTTGGATAAAATCAATTTAATTAAATCATTGGATTAAAAGAATCTATAGGAGAGACGTAAAGAATAGTAATATATCTAAAGCTAAAGCATTGTGACATACTTCGCAAACCTTTCATGGATTTGCCGTGAATACATATTCTTTGAATAAAACTCTGCATCCCCAGAGAATTATATTGACGCACGGCATATTATTCTAATTATTTAAATTAAAACCGGCTGAAGATTATTAATTTAGCATTCAGTTGTTTTGAATCACTGGAATTAATTTATACAACAGCCGAGTAGGGAATATTTGTCGTCAGTAATTGGAAATAAACCTTGAATGCTGAAACACTGTGTTAATTTTCTATGCTGTACAGTAGCAATGTCGCTGTTGGGAAGTACGAGGGCACGGAGGCATCTAACCGCAATCTCGCCACATAAAATATTACCGTTTAAAACGGGCGCATGCTCATTATGTATCTACGTGTTTTGTGAAAATTGGTTCGCTCTGTCGATGAGAAACAACGGAACAATCTGTATCGGTAGAATACAGCTCTGCGAGTACGTCAATAGCACCGTAGACGCCACCCGTGGCTTTAGCGAAGTGTATGTCATACGCAGTATCTCCTGCGACAATGGCTCTATTACCTTCGTACGGAGCGAGGAATAACAATAAAAAGAGCTACAGTACGTGTCGCTGGAAAATGCATGATAAGCAATCCTCTCCATCCGACGGCAATTTTGACGCCTTGTTCCGCAAAGTTATTGGTTGTTTATTTTATCGAATTTTGGCAGATTCCGTGGAAACCTTAAATTTTATTGGCATTTTCTCGGTTCCCCTACCGGAGACGTAAATTAAATCAGAAATAAAGAATGGGTGGTGATGGCACCCTACTATGAGCAAACTTTATAGGAAGAAAATTTGCTTTGATTTAAACTAAAGTAGCTTAAAGGGGTAACTATATATACTATAATTTCGGCTCAAAAACAATTCTTTTATTTGTTATTATGATAATAGAGGGCTTTGTAGTTATTTTCGAACAAGTTTCACGAAAATCCGAGCAGTAGAACTGGTCGCGAACTCATTTTACGTACCTGAGATTTTTTACTTTCTTATTTACGTTGCTTTCTCACTACTCTACATTTAGAATCTTTGATTAAATAGAACCACATTTGTTTGAACTTAAATGTTGTCTTTATCGTGTAGAGTCGATCATAATTGATATACTACAGTCTCATGCACACTATAACACCTAAACCAAGCTCTATTAGGACATACAAGCAACACGCTCCTGCAGCATCTATGGTTTACTGAAGAATTACAACAGGGGTAACTATCTATTCGTAATTTTTTTAATGTCAAAGCGGCCTCTACACCATTGCAATCGGAACCCGGCATGCCATCTGGCACTTGAGAAGACATACCTATGGCTAAAAATAATTAACTATATATTGTTTAAAATTTGATATTAAATAATTTAATTAAAGTATTATATTTAAAATTTATTTGTTTATACCGGGCTGTATATTACCTTGTAGCGTTACAATACGTATGCATCTCTATATGTTTTTATTTCATTATTATGAAATTTAGTGGTCGCGGACATAAGCTTAAAAGTAAATTGCTCCTACAAAATTCAGACGTAATTTCACACACCATTTTTTTTACAGTGTACGTACATACATCCTTCTACAAAGACCATGATCAGCCAAAGAAAACAACAAACCAACGAAGTTTCTCTTCTCCGTCTCTTTATTTCCTATTATCGTTTTGGTTACGAAAACGATTTCCTTTTTTTACTTGAGACTGCAGTACAGTATGTAACACTGCAGTATTTTGTAATTTTGTATTTAATTCGCCCATTACCGTGCCCTTTAAGCTGAACTCTAGTTCTGGTATTAATATAAGCTTCATTCAGAATCATCAAGTAATATACCGGTCCGATACCTGAATCTTTCGATATATCCTTGTCCCATGGCCAGATTTGTCTGCGACAAAAATTGGTGAACGTCAGTATTTTTAAGTATTTCTGGGTACTTCCGAGGTTCTACTATGAACCAGTTTCCATCGGATTCTCCAGACTCATTACCTCACCCTTACTGGTATCTACTGACCTGGATTCAAGGCTAGCATCATAGGTCTCCCTGGAATGTCCTTGGATTCACCAGTAGTTAAATTCGTGCCTTTTCAAAGATTCGTTACGGATGTCCTTGCCTTTAATTAGATTCTTGTGTCTTTGTCTGTGTAAAGTCATTTACAATACTCTTCCCGTAAAGATGTTCTTCATGAATTGCACGCAATTGATGCTCCTACTCGGAGCAATCATTGCTATTCGTAATTTTTTGGACAAGATCCATCTATTCTTGATTCATTGTTTGTTTCAAATGACGCTTGTCGATTATCATCATCCTGATGACGTCCTGGCGCTGTCTCGTTAAATCATTGGGTTTCTTCGAGGCTTGCGGCGTTGTTTTAGAGTCTTCGTTGAGTCTTTCTAATCTTCGATATTCTTCTTATTACTCTTAGTAGTTTGGGCGTCTCCCACTTTGGTTTATGTTTTTTTCTGTCTTTGCGGTCTGGCTTCTGCTTTTTGCTTGATTGGGATATCTGCAACTCTAAGTAAGGGCCCTTTAACAGGTTGTTAACCCTTTTTTTTTTTTCTCCCACTACGAAAACGATAGTTATAATATTTGCTTGCGGAAGTTTCATTTTATCAATGAAAATGTACTCTAAAAAACAAGAATTCTAAAACTAATTACAATTTCGCACCCACTTCGACAAAATTAAGTAGGAACACTTTATTCAAATATTTTTTTCTTTTATATTTGCTTACATCTACCTAAAATATCGTAATAAATGTATTCGGTTTCGAGGTGCTGGATCAAAAGACGATCGCACTTAATAAAAGAAGACAAATGTCCACGATTTCGCGGAGAGCATGAACAATAGTGACGCCGGGACGTGTTTACATTTTTCACGCAATGCTATTCCGTGCAGAGGAAATACAATAGATTAATCTCCTCTGACAGGCTTATCTATAACTTATTTCACGTTGTATACTACGGCAATAGTGCAACATATATTGTGAGACTGATAGAGGAAGACACCTGTGCAAAACAGGAAGCGGAAAGTAAGAATAATGAAATAAAACGATTCAAGATATCATACGCGGGTATTTGATAGGAGGGAAAAAAGTTAGCTTTATATTTCCTTCGCTTTTCCATTTTGTCAGGTGAAAGACATATTCTTTTTTTATGTTTCGTACTGTTTAAAGAAATAGCTATAGAAAATCGAAGAGATTCACCGTTTAACTATTATTCTTAAAGTCTTCAATGTTGTACAAGTTCTAGAAAGAAAGAGAAAAACGCACAACATCCAGTAAGTAGAAGAAACCCCTTTCGAGAAAGTAAATTTATCTTCCAGTGTTCTGCTGCTACTGAAAACGTAGAGAAAAAATAAAGTGATCTATCAGTTTCTTAAATCTGTACTGGAACTAAATCGAAAGAAAAGCAATCCAAACCGCGAGGGAGGCCGAAACTCGTCGAGAGCAAATCCTTTAGCGCTTAAGACGCTCCCGAAAAATGTTTATGCGAGCTTACGTTAGTGGCTGGATGCGAATAGAAAACATCGTTCAATACAATTCTCGTTATCGTCGGGATCCATTTGCATTTGATGGAAATGTTGTGTATAGACTGAGGTGACTGTGTTACGACTGTCACGACTAGAATAACAGTAGTGCTTACAAAAACAAGCAGAATAAACCCTACCGGGTTTATTCTTCAGGTCTGGAATGGCAAATGCAGTGTTTAGATTTGTGTCCCGTTTTCAGTATCTCTATAAAAATAGTAACGATTTGCAGCTATTTTATTTGCTACGAAATCATCATTTTTTTTGTATTTATAAGGCAGGAGAGGATTCGAATAAAATGTAAAATAAAATTAATAATCTTCTAAACCTTAGTGATGAACACGACATGATAAAAATATAATTCCAAGAAGGATATATAGTTCTACTTTGTTTTTACTTATACTGATAATACTGTGTCAAACTCATGCTGTAAGTGAAGTATTATTTTGTTTACAGACGATAAGAAGACAATAAAAATAAGATAATGTTATTGAAAAAAAGACAACAGAAAAAATTATGAAAAGCACACTTAACTTAGTGACAATATGATAAGATTAATAGATATAAATTAAAATTTGGTTGAATGATTTTTAGAGAACTCCATACATGACCACGACAAAAATAGTAAAAATATAGTGATCGAGAAAAATGAAATAGATCAATTTCATCTTTCCCAAATAATCATATTAACTTTTTCCATGTTCTTCTACACGTAAATTTACTTGGTATGCAATATGTTTACTAACTGGAACAACTTCCAATCAAAGGTCTCAGCAGGCTAATTTCAAACATAACTGATGCAAGGAAAAGCGACTATTAATCAATGCTCAGAAAACATAGAAAGTTGCAGCCACAAATATCTTGGGGCATGGTTCGAGACTTACATGCACTTTACATATCCAGAAAATAGTCGACGAGACCACTATAGCCTTGGGTAGGTGGAGAAAAATATTTGGGAAGAATATATTTGTTATTTTGAAGAAGAAAAATGTGAACCACACGTTTTCTTTGGGAAGGTTGCAAGATGGTTTAATTCGATTTGGAAATCCAGTATTATGGCAAGAACCCATGGTGGAAAAAGACAAAGAGAAAAGGATATTGAAATAAGCTACATACATAGTGAATACACCAAAGGCTATCAGTGCTTCAAAGCTGGAAATGCATAAGATATGGATGCTATTAATGCGTAACTGCATACAACTAGGATAACATCGGTAATCAGATCGGTTGGTAAGATATTGGAGTATAGCTGAAACAGTTTTCAACAGATTTGACTTGATTAATAACCTTGATATCATCAGCGTTACTCGACTAATGTCGTTATCAATAAAGTAAAAAGAACGAGGCCAAGGTCAAAATCTTGCGGAACACCTGAAGTAAGTTTAATGAAGCTAGATAAATATCGTACTTTCAAATACTTTCCTGATTAGATGCTTTTTTAAACGTCAGTCACAGCGCATGCAAGCACTAATGACTTTAAACGTTTGTATGTCACCAAAATGTGTGCAAAAAACATTAAAATAACCATTCAGCGTCGAATACCCTCTACACAATTTGCGGTTCGCAGGCACCACCGCCAGGTTTACGACTTACTGCCCCAGTTGTACGAAATTTGTCAATACAAGCACGATAATGACTTAAAGGCTGTGCGTACTGCTGTGGTTAGACAACCCATTTATCGCTGAGTGTATTTTTAGTTCCATATTTTAGTTATTTATTGTTTTCCTTGTTCAGCTGATTTTCAGTTTACCGAGAATTTTCACAAGTATATTTTGTTTTGAATAAGTTTAGTTTAAGAGTTTATTGTGTCATTTTAATTTATTTAGTGTTAAGTTTTTTTTTTCTAATCCAGTCATTAAATTGTCTATTGTTCACTTGTGCTAATTTAATGCGTATTCTATTAAATATTGTCGTAGTGTTATACGTCTGCGTTGTTGTACGATTTTGAGAGAGGGATTTTTGTAAGAAAAACAGTTGTAGAATGTTGTTAAGGAGTTCCTTGTTCGACTATTGACGTGAGTAGACGTATTTTTAAATCTTGGTTGCCATTTTGTAATCCACTTTGTTATTGTAATATTTAATTTTCTTTTATTTAGTCAACCAAGGAACTTTTATTATAATAATTGTTAATATATTGAAGTGTGCACGTTATAGATATAAGATCAATTATTATTTTTTTGTTTAGGAAGATTTATTTCAGTTTTTTCTCTGGTTTATTTTAATGAGTTAAGTTTCTGTTATTCAATTTCGCTGTTTCATTTTTATTTTTCAATCACCTCGGTTGGGTGAGTAGAAGCTTTGTTCTTTCTTTTAGCTTTTTTATGTTTGTAAATTTCTTGCATTTGTCCACGCTTACATTTTAATTTGTGAAACCACGTGGATAGAAATTCAAAGTTATCGAATAGTCTTCCTGAACAAAGAAAACTTTACTTTTGCTTTGCATAGGAAATAGCATTGTCCTATTTTAATTTAGAGTCAAGTGCAGTTTTTATTTTAGGCCAGAACCTTCAGTTCAAGGTTTTTTTCTGCACCATTGTAAGTTAACCCATTTTGTAAAATAAATTGATTGTTAATTAACGTCATTGGGTTGAAAATTCTGTTCTTTTATTTTATTTTAAAACCTTTACAATTTTTCGGGTATTTAAGAAAGTCTGATTTCATTCACTCACAAATTTACTTTTCGTGATTAGATTCAAGGTTTAATTCGCGAGGTTAACTCTGAGGTTAATCGTTTTTTTTTTGCGTTCTTTAAAAATCTTTTCCGTTGAGCTAGCTAAATTTATTTTCTTTTTTTTTTCATTTTAAAATTCATTTTGCATTTTTCATTTAATTCAATCAGTACACAGCCAGGTTAGGAAACTGTTGTTGATAATCCTGCAATCTAATTTTCATCCAGTTCTAAAGTAACTTTCGCTAATAAATGTTTTGTGTTGTAATTTTAACATGTTGTAATAAATTAATGCAATCAAATGCAACCGTTTCTAATTTTAGTTTGTAACTGACAGCTGTCACAATTCCAAATACAATTTAAAAGTAGCCCAGTGGCCCCAATTTTACTAAAGAATTTGCTTAAAAAAACAGCCTGCACTAATCAAAAAAGTATTTGAAAGCACGGTGCCATCTTTTCCAAATTGAATGCGAATCTAAGCTCTTCGATTACTTATGCAAACGAAACTAAAGTACTCTGTACTTAGCGTTATGTAATTCAGAATTGTTCCCAATCATTTTTAATTAACATTTAAGTGTACCTACTCTATTTTCGGATGCATAAATAATCAAGAATTTATTGCGCTTGGATTCGCATTTAATTTGAGAAGGATAGTACTCAGATCAGTTACGTATACAAAAATCAGTTCACCTAAGCAAATCTCCTCAAAATCCATAGTTATTAGATCACTGCCCTGGTTTAATAATAATTTATTGGCAGTGAGATTTGCAAGAGCAAATATGTGCCTTGTCAATATAATACATACAAAGGAACGCAAGTACATACATCAAAATTTTTCATTATAAAAATCGTCAACGCACCTGCTCAACAGATATTTTTTAAGAGATTTCTTAAATATATTTATGCAGGCTGCCAGACACAGCTCCTGCGGTAATTTATTATATATTTTGATGCAGTTGTAGTGAGGAAATTACTGCAACAGTTTTGTATTATGATGCGGTATGCTAAGTTTGGTTGCCCCGCGTTTCGCATAAGATTTAATCACTATTTTTAGCGAAAGCAACCATATTCTTTTCTAGTATATATCGCACACTCATATATATAATATATATATATATATATATATACAAAGACGCTAAGGATAAAATCTTATTATTTATAAAGTGTCCCCTACATGAATATCTACGTCTTAAATCAAATATGGTGCGTAGAATCCTTTTTTTTTTTTTTGTAAAATAAAGTTTCTGGATATTCCCCACACAATTATGCCATACCTAAGACGTGTTTCAATACACCCTCTGTAATATGATATTATATCCGTACTAACACTTTGTTTAAGCACATGTATCACAAACTAAGAAGACGCAACGGTTTTACAAGTATCTGCAATATGATATTCCCAAACAAAACGCTATCCACATTGCACCCTAAAAACTTAGCGGTTGAACATTCTGGAGCAGATCTGCCATCTAAGCGAATAAGAACTGATAAACCACGTCTTTTGTGTGAGTTGAAATTTAACAGATGGGTCTTTTTTACATTTAAAGTCAAAGAGTTACGAGGGTCCAAGTCAATATTTTCTTGCCATACTCACTACCTTTCTTCACCAAATCGGGTAATTTTTTTGGCGGTATAATGGCGGGGGTATCATCCGCAAATTGGCAAATTATTCAAGCGTCAGAATTAATGCGGAGATCGCTAACAGATATAATAAATAACAGAGGATCAAATACTGACCCTTGAAGTACACCTACATTACTAATTTTTATTTCGGAATATTCTGTTAGGGTGATCCTGTGTTAATTTAACCTTTTGTGGACGATTACGTAAATACGATTTTATCCATTCTAGACATAGGACTCTAATTCCGTATTGCTCTAACTTCATGATGTAGTGAAAAGCGAAACAACTAGCTAAAACCGTCATGACTGTTGAAATTGTGGGGGAAGTGGAGGGTCAATACCTAATTTGCCGGCTATCAGTAACAAAGTAAAGTGTTTTCATGATTTTCCCTTACTGCTTGGCGAATGCTGGGTGATAGTTAAAGTCGTTCCATGGGCGCAGATATAATCACAACTAATAGCTAACTGATTTATAGTAGAGTCACAATTATGCGAACTAATCACATTTTTTGTTTATTCACATGAAGCAGTATTCACATAATTGCGATTCTACTGCATAACATGTTGTTATTATTATTAACAATCATAGGGAAATTATTTAGGTAGGGTAGAAACATTTCAATTGTTATGGTGTCCATATTGTACTTAGAATAAATAGCCTCGTATAGTACCTTTAGGTGGAGCATAGGGTTTATAATGAATTGTAATTGTTTAGATTTCATAAATAAAGTGACTTTATTGATACAAAAGCAAGTAATATATTAAATATTTTAAGTTAAACTATAATATCATTATTTTAATGAAATAGAAGTCCGAAATTACATAAATTCATAACTGAAGAAGCACCTCGTGCAGCCCTCCGGGTAACCTAATCACTACTAGTAGAATTATAATTAAGACTGTTCATTGGTCTGTAAGAGATGAAATTGGGTAAAGTACATGACCTGCAATGATTGGGATTTCTAAGCTTTTAGCTATCTAGTGAAGAGGAAATAAATAACAAGTTACAAAATAAAAGTTCATATTTATTATTTCATAAAATATTCGCTTGCAAATTATTTCTAAGAAATCACAATAATAACCTTTCTTGACCAATAACAGCTTTATTTTCTGAACTCATGTCAGTAGCTAAAACCCTCTAAGAGATCATTACTTTCAGTAAATTCAAAGTGCATTTACTTTGAAAAATATTATTAACAGCAATATTATGTTAGGGTTGCTATGGAAACTACCCGTTTCCGGCTTCATCAACGCCTAATGTTGGTTTATTGGATCATTATTAATGCAGGTAGAATCCGAAACAGTACGACGCATGTTTCATTAGCTTCCTATCGCTAACACCGATTCTACGGTTGGAAAAGTCAACATGGAGTTAATTAAACTTACCTGCGACTTGGTTGTGTCGGTCGACTGAACTGCACGCCGTTGAGTGAGAATAAGACATTCATATCCCTTTACGACTCCAACGAGCTTCGCCGGGGGGTTAGCCGTTCATTTTCTGAAATTCACCTGTTTTACGATTATCAGATCGGAGGAGACATAAAGAATTCCTATCCCATCCCGGAAAACGACGTCCTCGCGTTCCACGTTTACGTTAGCGACGAATTCAATTCGAGTTCGCCGGCGAACGTAAATCCTCATAACGGAAATCACATGCATGTACGGGTAACGAAAAATCGTACATTGGATGGATCCGGTATTCTACGTGCAGCTCTAAGGAGCAACATGCAACGGTACTTTTGTAATCTAAATTAGAAATTCAATTTGAGAACAATTTCAAGTTTGCATCGCAGAAACAAATGGAAGCGCAAGTTCGGAAAAACTTTGGCGCTATACACAAAGTAGCCTACAACAAAGTTAATTTTTATTTGTTTCTACTTTGCACTTTTTATGTAAACTTCGCAATATAACTTTCTTTTAAAGACTGATACGGAATTAGAAATTCAAAACGAAGAGACAGGAAGTAATATGGCAGGAATATTAAAAGAAAAGTTTAATAACCTAAATATACAGGTTGTTCAAAGTTTTCCAGACACTATTGCTAACTTTGCTTTTTATTAAATTAGCAGGGATTCAGCGCTTTCAGTTTTAATTAATATTTGAAGAAAATCTTTGCTAATTTAACTGCAATGATACTAACAAGTATAACAATTCTGCACCTCATTTTTGAGCAGATATGAATTATGCAGGCATCCAAACTGAATTAGGGATACTGTCTCTAGTGTTTTTTGCATGACTTAGATTAATTTAACCACATATTATTAATATATGGATATAATGGATACAACCAAATACCCTATCTTTGGCAAATCTAGAGGAAACGGCTAGACTGTGGGGAGCGGAAGGTAACTTTACAGCTATGTAACTCATTTTACGCTTCCTTATAGAATGTGTAAGTATCAGTTTATTTGAAACAATTCTCTTTTTTTGGAAATATCGATTGACTTTAACTATTAAAATTTAAATAAAACACATTTTTGTATATAAACGTTTCGACTTTTTTTTATTAAAGTTTTCTTCAGTGATTTTAATATATAGACCTAAAATTAGCAATATACAAATATTTTAAACAATAATTCAATAGTAATTAGTAATTAGATAATTTCAATGTTATTGTATTGACAGTAACATATTGTCAATTCCTGCAAAATGTATAAAGATCTGCTTTAGTCATTTAGACCTAATTGCCAAAATATTTGATTACATGAACTTAAAATACTACTAACACAAACATTTTAAAACAATATATGTTGTTGGCTAAAAAAATTGCTATATTAATATACCTTGATACGTTTTCTACTATAGAATCATGCATATCTCTGCTGTTTCGAGTATAATTATACACTTTGGATGCTGTGAAGGAGATTTTTTTTCCCGGATTTTTCTGACACTGGCTTTGTTCTCCTGATATGGATCGTTTCTGTAACATTTTTGGTTTGTCATTGTGAAGAAACTCCATTCTGAAGTACTCTGGTGTATACAAGCTGATATTCTAGGTATCATCCCAAACAACATTTCGAACATTTTGAGGTTACTTCTCGTATTTGCGAAATGACAGTTGAAATTGAAATTTTAACATATATAAGTTAGTAGACGTGATTGGTGGTTCTTTCTCTTATGATAGCGGGATATTTAAAGTTATTTAGAATATTAAGAATCTAAAATACACTGGTTAGTAGTTAATATTTGATTTAAACATTCTAAATAGCTATACTCACCTTGGGTAAGAGTTTTCATACTCTTCATATGTTTTTGATATAAACTTGTTAATAAATTATATAGTTATTAATAATTACATTGTCTTGTTAATAAAAGCTCATTTGATACATTGATTTATTAAAAATTAAACTATAAGTCAATAAAGTGAAAGCATAATAATATATAAGTTAATGATTTAAGAGATATCAGTCGTACAGCCAGCCACCTCGACAACGTACCTACAACCAGTGTTGCCAGGGGATTTTTTTTAATTCCCTAGACATTTGCAGAAAATTTCCCTAAATTTCCCTAAACATTTTAAACAATACTCATAAGTATGTTTGATAATTCGGGGTTTTATTTTATTACTATCAATAATCCTCTTATGTGCTACTTTCAAAGTGATAACATATAATTCATTAATTCAAGAAAGAGTATTTGATTTTTTCTATTGTATATTTATCAGAATAATATATTTATTTTTTGGACATCTGCATAAATATCTATAAATTGGTAAATAGTCCCACACCATAAAACAATATTTACAAATATATGTAAGCACAGGTGTATAGGTATATAGGAATTTATTACTCTGAGGTAATTCCTATATTAGCCATAATTAATAGTTTTTATTACTATAAACTGTAAAATTCTCTTTTGTATTTTATAATTCCCACGTATTTTCAAAAATATAGTTCAGAAAGGGTATTTTATTTTGCCTGTTATATAATTTAATACAACAGACATTTATTTATTTCTTGAAAATCTGCATAATTGTCCAAATTTATAGAATAGCTGCGCTTCATAAACAATTTTATAAATACATGATTTTTATCTCCTCTGGAAATAGGAATTCAAATTTTAATTATTTAATTTTCCTAAATTCAAGTTTTGACACATGAAATATATATAGGTAGGTGTAAGGGTTATTATTACAGCTCATAGAAATCTACTATTTAATAAAAGTAACTAAATCATAATTCGGTATTAAGTTGATGGATTTGTAGATATTAACATCACATATACAAATTTTAAATTAAATAATGCTTTTCAAAATAAAAATCACTGGCTATTTTAGCGTTGCAATTAACAGCTGCTACGCCAAATTTTTGGAATCTCTGTGTATCGGAGTTTCCTCACATGAGTCACAAAATTTCTACAAGTTTCTACATTAAGGAAATCCCCAACATATATACTGAAAATATTGTGGAATAGCATAATTCCCTATATTGTAGCTGTATTTCGTAAAAATTCCCTTATTCTCTAGCACCAACCTAAATTCCCTAGGTCTAGGGAAATTTCCCTAGCTGTGGCAACCCTGCCTACAACTGATAGAAAAATATAAATTACTGATTGGTTAGAAAGAGTGGAGATTACTAGTGCGCATAATCTGCAGTGGTAAATTCTAGACTGTAAGAAAAAGAAGGTAGATTTATAAAGTTTCATTAATATATTTTTTTTAATATTAGTCGAGCAAATCTAGTTTAAAAAAATCACAATAATACAAAATATGTTTTCTTACAATTATGTCTGCACATATATATGTCAGCTTACAATAATGGAATCAAATCAAATGCTTTCGTTAAAATTAGTTTATGTTTAATTATCTAACAGTAGGTTAATCATTTTTTGTTTAGATCTGTATATTCGTATTTATCCACTTTCTGTAATATTTGTATTACCAACATCTTAAATGAGACCTGTAATGATTTTGTTTTCTGCTTAGCTATAGATTATACCTATATGTATTATTCTGCACAGATTTCCGGCTGGCTGATCAAAGTAATTCTCTGGTTTCATTTTTGACTTGTCAAAAAATTTCTTGCCTTTAAGACCAGAGCCTCGCATTCATACAGAATGTGGCAAGTGTTCAGTGTCACTCCATTACACACTCTGCAGTTGGTATCTCTAGAATTGATCCCAATTTTCTAGGTGTGCTTTCAGTGAACGGCAGTTCTTCAGTCTTCTTCTTTAATGGTCCCTTCATAAAGGTTTTTCCGTGAATTTATCTGGTTATATTACACCAGTGTTCTTTGTGTTTCTCTTTGACCATGTATAGCATATTATTGTATGCATATACGGTATGCGGCAAAATAAACAGTACTGAAATGCGCATGTGTCAAATGTGTATGTGTCATGCGCTGAAACGTACCGAATGGTTTCCGAACGTGGTTACAACATATGTGAATGTCTTTTTAATGTTAGTTGCTTCAGGGTGGTTCTCACTGTTGCAGAAAAAGCTTTTATCGTGGAGCACTATTTTATTTTAGCTTTATGAAAGAGGCTCCGAGCAACGTCGTTATGTTAGAGCAGTTGTTGACAAGTTTCGTCGTACGGGAAGTGCGTTTTGCCAATGTAAAGGTCACGTGGGTCGCCCAGTGACAGTCACAACCAATACGAATCACGGGCGTGTTTTGAATCAGATGCTGCAATCGCCGAAACGAAGCCTCCAAAGATCACCATTAAAATTGAATATCAGTGATCGATCGCTTCGTCGAATGTTCAAGAATATTGGTGGGTTTGCATACAAAATACAGCCCGGGCAGCGTCTGACTGCAGCTGATAAGCGTGTAAGAGCCGAATACTGCGCACGTGTGTTGGCTATGGCTTATGAGGACGCGTCGTTCTCGAATATTTGGTTTTCCGATGAAAGCCATTTTCATTTAAACGGATACATTAACAAGCAGACAGCACGGTTTCTTGGATTCGAACGCCCCGACATAATTGTCGAGCAACTTCTTCATAGTGATCGTGTTACCATTTGGTGTGCTGTATCCGCATGGCATATTGGGCCCGTATTTCATTGAAGCAGACGATTGAGCGCCGTTAACTGTGAATCAGGAGCGCTACAGAGAACAGGTTATCACACCATTTTTGCATGATCTTCAGCGATTTTGTCGTGGTAGGAACCTACCCCGTAATCAACAATAGTTGCAGCAAGACGGGGCAACCTGTCACACGGCTAGGGAGTCTCTTCTAATGCTGCACAATCATTTTGGGGATCGCCTTATTTCGCGTGGCACTGATTTCCCATACTCATCGCACTCACCAGACCTAACACCACCTGATGCGTACATATGGAGAATGCTGAAGGAGGCTGTTTTCCGTACCGATCCACCGTCTGACATTCTGGAATTGCGGGTTAAAATTCAACGTTTTTTTGTGCCATGCAACAACCTGTGTTCACAGACATGTTTGTAAACCTTCACGAACGTTACGAATACTGGTTGAAACTGAACGGAGAACATCTTGAACATCTGTTTTATCGGGAACGTCGTCGTGAATAATCTTAGCAACACTATATAATGTTAAACTATTGCTATATAATGTACAATAAATGCATAAATAATAAATAATAAACGTTTCATAATTTCAGTACTGTTTATTTTGCCGCATACTGTACTATGTGAATGCAAAGCTATAGAGGGCAGGAGGCAAGGGGGCTCCTAACATGTACCATACACCATTGGTAAAGGACCTATCCAAATTAATTAAAGGGGACCACCATTTTAGAATTGGTTCGGAATGGGTCGGCGAATTCATGTCAAGGGAAAAAATCTGACAATTAGCTAGTCTGGCTGATACACTATTATTCCCGCGTTCCTCTGTTGTGTACATCTGAAATCATGTTTCTCGTGTTTCTTGAACAACATGAACAACTTTCTTTCACAACGTTTTTTAATCCGATACGTAGTTTCCGCGATATTGTATTTTTGCAAGATAAAAAAACTTCCCTAGTGTAATGTACATAACGCTCTACCTAATTTTAAAACATTGAATTCATTTCGAAATCTTTTAAAAACTTATATGGGTGTCCTTAATTAGCGTTGTCCAAACATATGTTTTAATATTTAATGGTTTATCTAATTTTGCAATTTTACCCTGTAAATTCATCCTAAAGCTTGATATTTCAATAATTATGAGTTATTTTTGTACTTACTTTATTGCATTATTGTATCCTTTAATACTGTCTAAGATTACAATTTGCGACAATAAACTTATATCAGTATTTATATAAACTAATTGTGTATTACGTCGATATCAGTCTTTTCTTTATACTTTAATATGCTTAATATTAGTCCTTTCAATTGAAATACTGAAGCACAGAAGCAATACGCGCGATATTTAATACTTTAATACTAAAATCCGCTTAAAGACCTCTCGCTTCGATTTTCAACCACCTGCTAATGGTTTCCACTTCAACATAAGTCAGCGGTAATAGAATTAATCAAATAAAATGTTTATCTGTCTATTTATTAGGATTTCTTTGAACGTAATAAATTAGTCATTCTCAATTAACGAACATAAAATTATTTTAGAGTTATTTTGTGGTAATCTTATTTACGGTTTGGGATTAGCTCCAAGAAATAATAATTTGTGCAATAAGTTAATTGCTAAGTAGTCAGATAGCCAAGCAGCACTGAAAGCTACTAAATATTACAAATGTTGACCTGTACTGGTATCACCCCTACAACATTATTGAGAATGGCGGCAAATAAATGTGTCTAGACGACGGTAGAGCTATCTATTAAAGATATCCACTTTAGAAGAAAATTAATTACAGTCTTATTAAAAGTAGCATAAACGCCTTAAACGGGGTTGATAAATAATAATTAGACCAGCTGGTCAAAAATAAACCTTTTTCTTCTTCAGTTTTCTTCACAATTCTCCTTCATTGAGTTCTGCTGTGCACCACACTTGCATCTAACCACTTTTTCATCGGACTATCCCTTTTTTCCACTTCCTTTTACTTCCACACCGGCGCATATGTCACCGAAAAGGCTGTTACAATGATCCAAATTTGTATGCTATCGCCCGAAATACGAAAAAACTGCGAATTATACCAAGAAATCCAAGCCCTCGTAAAACGTAAATGTAATATTCTCGAAATCACGCACGCCGCGTCTATCGAAATAGATGAATACGCGTTCGCTCCCTAACCGTTAACAATATTTGCGCCCCGGTTATTTTTTTTTGTTTCTTTATAATTTCACAGACGTCCGCTCCCATTGCCCTCGTGTTCAACATTACCGGTTCTATAAATAGTACCCACCGCGTTACCGTTTGAACCGACCGACCGACGTGACTCTAGTGTATATCTACACGACCACTGTGAGTTAAATGTGAATTTCGCAAAAGGAATTGCGTAAAGATTTCCACCAAAAACGAACGAATTCTGAAGCTCATCTTCAATGTAAATAAAAAAAGTGGTTCCGCCCGGGATCGAACCGGGGACCTTCTGCGTGTAAAGCAGACGTGATAACCGCTACACCACGGAACCATGTAGTTTACAGCACTCCTAAGATCGCTGAGCCGATTTGAGAATATGTAAAAGAGAAAGTGATAAAATCATAACATCATAGAACTTAGTGCTAGGTAAAAGTTTGCGTAAATGCATCTTACAGATGTTTAAAGGTTTGCAGATAAACTTACAAAAAGTATACATACAGGTATACGTGTAATACCGCCAGAGGTTCCATACAAAAAAATAATAAGCACTGTAGACACATAAAGTATCCTATCCCATGCAAACCTTATTGCACTCACCACACTCGATTTCGTAAATGCCTGGTTTTTCATTAATATTCGGATCATCCTGCTTGTTACATAAAAGGTTTCTCAAAGTGTTCTGCGATATAAAATATATGCCTATATCCTTCCCTTTAAAAAATTGTCTATACTTTACGAAATCCTATTGAAAAGCAATTTAACAAACCTTCTCTCGCGGTTTTTTACTGAGGTTAAGGCCGTGGCGGCTTTCACATACTGTTTATATTGAACTTTCTCTATATTCCGTGCTGCGTCTATAAAAGACCAGTTACCATACATCGCTACCTTCTTAATAAATTACATTTTTCTGTCAAATCTCGCTTTATTAAGAATAAATTTTATTAATTCGTAATTTACGTAATTCGCAGTGGTTTGAATCGCCCATTCTGTATCATCGGTAACAGCACCCCTAACAACTTTTAAAGCTGTTACAATGATCCAAATTCGTATTGTATCGTCCAAATACGAAAATGCTACGAATTATACGAAGAAATTCGAGCCACGAATGTGAGAGCCCTCGTAAAACGTAAGCCCATGATGTAAAACGTAAATGTAATATACCCGAAATCACGCACGCCGCATCTATCGAAATAGATGAATACGTGTTCGCTCCCCAACGTTAACAATATTTGCGCCCCGATTATTTCCTTTTTGTTTCTTTAATTTTACAGGCGTCCGTCCCCCATTACCCTCGCGTGCAACATTACCGGTTCTATGAATAGTACCCGTCGCGTTATCGTTTGAACCCGACGTGACTTTAGTGTATATCTACACGACCACTGTGAGTTAAATATGGATTTCGCAAAAAGGATTCCGTAAAATTTCCACCAAAAACGAACGAACTCTGAAGCTCATTTTCAATGTAAAAAAAAAAGTGGTTCCGCCCGGGATCGAACCGGGGACCTTCTGCGTGTAAAGCAGACGTGATAACCGCTACACCACGGAACCATGTAGCTTACAGCATTCGTAGATCGCTGTGCCGATTTGAGAATATGTAAAAGAGAAAGTGATAAAATCATAACATCATAGAACATAGTGCTAGGTAAAAGTTTGCGTAAATGCATCTTACCGATGTTTAAAGATATGCAGATAAACTTACAAAAGATATAGCATACATATAATACCGCCAGAGGTTCCATACAAAAATATAATACAACTGTAGACACTTAAAGTATCCTATCTCATGTAAACCTTATTGCACTCACCCACTCGATTTCGTAAATGCCTGGTTTTTCATTGATATTCGAATCATCCTGCTTGTTACATAAAAGGTTTCTCAAAGTGTTCTGCGATATAAAATATATGCCTGTATCCTTCCCTTTAAAAAATTGTCTATACTTTACGAAATCCTATTGAAAAGCAATTTAACAAACCTTTTCTCGCGGTTTTTTACTGAGGTTAAGGCCGTGGCGCCTTTCACATACTGTTTAGATTGAACTTTCTTCCGGGCTACATCTATAAAAGACTAGTTATCATACATCGCTACCTTCTTAACTAATTACATTTTTCTGTGAAATCTCGCTTTACTAAGAACCAATTTTATTAATCCGTAATTTACGTAATCCGCAGTGATTTGAATCGACCATTCTGTTTCTATCGGTATTCTAACAGCACTCCTAGCAACTTTGGAGAGATTCGACTAGCGGATAATACGTCACACTTGCAGATATTTTAATTTTATCCGAAGTGGCCTGCGCGCTGGGTGCATAAACATATATAAAATGTCAATTTCTATCTAAATTCAATCAATATCGTTTTGCAGTGTCGGTAGTTAACATGGTTCATATCAATTCAACAAATATTGATTTGTTAATATTTTCATATAGGTAGCTATAATGAAAATCAAATAACGTCAAATAATCTCCGTGAAATAGAATTGCATAATTTGCTTCGAAAACTGCTGGATACAAGTGTTACGCAAAACAACTTTCGCAGTAGAAACTATAAAAGGATTAGGATTTGCAGAGTCGAATTGTCCTCGCATTATTCAAATAGCGGTTGCACTTCATCGTTACAAGGAAACATGCGCTCTAATAGATGATAATATAATCCAAGATTACAAAAAGAGAGCTGTAGTGTTTTGGACTAGTTCAAAATCTGGACGACAATCGATAAGTTTTGTAAGAAATAAATTGAAGAAAGTAATCAGTAATTATTTCAGCAATTATACAGGTAGGCAAAAAAATATAGAAGAAATATAGCAAGATTTAGTTATAAATGGCTGGAAATTGCAAAACACGTATTACGCCAATTTTCAGCAACTACAAGTTAAAACGATATAGACTTACGACGCCGACGCTGACACTAGAAGCAAACGTAATTATTAAGCCTTCAGAGCGTTTAGTAGCTAGATTCAGATTGAAAAAAACAATAAAATTATAACACAATTAAAGTTATGGTCCGAACATATTGTGATATAATTTAAAAATCATATAAATATTTCAATTCGAAGCATCAGGTTGTTTTACAATTGTTAATACAAAAGATCCATATCAAGGAATCTAATTTACATTCTAGAAGAATCATGTTTCGAAAAGAATAAACTCTATCAAGCAAACATATGAATCATTTAATTTATTAAATGAAGTATTTTTATTGTAGAATGTATTTACTCAATTCCGATATCATCAAAAATTTTGCATTAAATAAAATAATTTAATAAAAATTACATCAGTCAAACTATTGTCATCCATCGGTAAAAACAGAAAATTTTAACTCTTCAAATTAATCTGTAATCAGTTTGACGATCGACAAATGCCGTAATATTCGAGTAATATTTAGAAAAAATAACTTTGCACGCGAAATAAATAGATTTCAAATAAAAAAAAGTGACCAGAAATTAAAAAAGTCAATTATTCCAGCGATGGTACTGTTTAGCAATTAAAGTGAACATTTTAAAAACAAGAATAACTTACCGAGCATATTGAAGGGAACATCCACATTCAAATCGTTCTAGAAGAAAGAAAATCATCCAACCCAGATATGTTCAAGTCCTGGAAAGCGTAGAAAGAAATTAAGAGGCATCACCATCACTTAAAAGTGACCAGACGACAGGATATTCTGAAGATTCCACCGTCAACAAGGAGTCAGATCACGAAATAAGCAGACCTGAACCTTTCATTTTATGACACACGTGTTAAAAAGAGCTCAAAATTCATACCTAAACCGGTATAAAACAGTTAAAGGACGATATAATAATGAAATCCATTTCAATCTATATAAAAAAAATACCAAATTCATCTATATTACTTAGTTTAGTTACCTGTTAATGCATTTAGAAATTCGTGTTTATCATTAATCTTAAAAGAAACAATCGTAACATGAACAATTTAAAAATCTAAGACATAATGTGTATTTTTGTTAAAAGTTCAAAATCTGATCTGCATTTTAAGCAACTTTAAACAGTTAGAACTGAGTATAAAGGTTAAGTTGTAATTATAGTTTTGTAAAAGAGTTAAAATACCTGTTAATATCCAGTTTCCATTTAAAATTTGTATTTGTTAATCCACATTTAATTGATTTACAATATACGAGTTAAAACTTACCTGAGACACTGTGTTTTCCTTGATATTTCTTTCTGTCAACCATCATTTCATTTAGCAGCAAATACTTACCTCATCTAAGCAGATAAACAGGAATTTGTACAGCTTACACAGTGGCCACACTGTCAAAAAGTCACAATTTGAAAGGCTCCAAAATAAGTTACAATTTGAATACAGTTAAGGTAAGTGATTCTATTTAGATACCGCTATTTCCAATCCTTTAACGACCCTAAGCTGGCAAACCAACGTCTTTGCTTACGATTCACAGGAAAACGACCGGAGTAGGACAACTGTTCGACCTATTTCGTGTATGGAAGAAATACGTAAAGGGCTTTTCCGATAAGATTTTGCTTGCCAATATTCACTTTAATTTGCAATATAATAACAAAACTACAATTTTGGGTCCACAACCAACTGTCAACTGGTTTCTACCAAGATACGAAACCTTTCTACTTTACTGGTACAAGAGCGGTTAAGTAGAATCTATAACAAAAATTTATTCAAAATTCCTTCATGATCGAACCAAAAAGAGATATGTATATTATTGGAATTATGGAATGCGTTTTCGTTCAATAATGAAGGAATCTTACTCGCATGCTCAATATGTGGAGAGCGGGTCTTTATAAAATGTGCACTACAATATTTTTATGTTTCCAGCACTTTTTTTGAGGACTTTCACGATCACTGTGAAAATTAATGCATGAAAAGTATGTAAACGTAATTTCACTACTGACTTTTTGTTATTAAGAAAAAATATCAACATATGCCCTTTGTACCTAACAAAATAAATTTTCAAATTACAGTTCGGTATTTATATTTTTATTCATGCGAACTATGCATATGCATTCAATATAATTAACTTAATTTTTTTTTTTATGAACAGTTACCCACATACATTTATATCGCATAAAAATATAAATCCAACGAATATAATAATACTCGATGGTTGTTCACAAGTAGAATGGTATATGGAAATGATTATCACTTTGATAGCAGTCAAAATTCAAACAAGATACTCAATTGTTTTTCACTTGTTTTTTCTTTAAATCTCAAATGAAGCAATAAATGATTGTGAAAGCTTAGAACTTGAACAAATGAGTAACTTGTTTGAACTTTGGCTGCTGTACCCATTTAACCTTGTCTTCGCGAGAATACATATTTAGTTTTCTTTTGCATGCTCACGGACAGCACGAATACTAATAACCATTTCAAAGTCAAATTGCATACTCTAAAGCTGAAGTTCTCCGAAATTCCTGAGTGGAATTAAAACTGTGTAAAGTCTATGAGCTAATAAAGTTCTATCATAATCCACAACTGACAGTTCACAAGCTTTTCTCCCGCTTTAAAGACGCTGAAATTTGCGCATACAGACACATTGTTGGTGTGTTAGAAATGACATCGCTGACAGTCAATTGCAACAGTGTTTGCTGAAAGATATGCGTAAGTATTTATTAAATGTGTTAGTGATGTAAGAGAAACGCCATCCTTACTACAATTTCTTCAATACAATATAATTAAGATTATGGTTGGGGTGATCCACGATCCTCTTTCACCACGACCTTCCCAGATCTATTCTGATCCCTTTTCTCCTAGAAGACGCTCTCTAATTTTGCCCTTTTAATTAGGCCTATCATCTTTGATAGCGGCTCCTTTGTGTAGCTGCTGGCTATGAGGTGCTCCACACCCATTACTAGAAACCTTGTCCTCCCCAGACCGTCACATTGGCACAGCACTGGTGTTTCTTCCTCCTCTTGGCAGAATCTGCAAATGGCATCATCTACCAGATCTCTGTTGTACAGATGCCTATTTAGACTACAGTGACCAATCAGCAAACTTAGTATTACTTAGACAGTCTTCCTACCATTCAGTAGATCTTTAGTAAATTCAGGCCTTTGAACCTTTTGCTTTAGAAATTATTTTGCCTGTCTCTGTCCCGATGATTTTTATCACTACTCTCTGGACTGATTATGCATCCATTCATTGATGGATTTATTAATTTGCGATTTGGTAATGCCAAAAAAAGGGCCGACTCCAACAAATGACCTTGACGAACCACGCCTTGCCAGATCGTCCGCTGGCTCATTTCTCCTCACGTCTGAGTAGCTAAGTACCCAGGGCAATGTTAATTTCCTTTGGCTGTCCAGGCAGACAGCCAAAGGAAATGTACTGCGTAAATACCCGAAATAAGGCTATTTTGGGTGCTTACGCAGTCCCAAAAGCAATTTAAGTGTAGATTGACTGTCAGAGAAGATAACAACGCTTTTACCTAAGTCACTCCATCTTTCTATTTCGCAGATACAATGGTGAATTGTAGCAGCCTCAGCCTGAAACACCGTTGTAGGCCCTTTTAAAGCCGTCTGTACACCAGTTCGAATCCGCTCTTACTGGAGTGCCTGTCTCCCAGTCCTTCTTATCTGGTATTTTAATCTGATATTTTCTAACTAGGTTGAATTTTTGAACCATAACATCGCATAGCATTTTCAACAGGGGTGCCTCTTTAAATTCATCTAATAGTTTTTGAGAATCACAGCCGTGAGAGTTACCTGGCAACTGCGATAAGTAAATCGCAGTTACCTGGCAATCGTTCGTTGTATGTAAATATGTAGCGGTGCAGGTTTAAAATTACTTCCATTGCAGAAGTGGGGATCGATCTCCTCGCACCCGTGGCACACAGACACGCCATTGCCAGTCTTTGTACGCCACTTAGCGTTTTAGCCGCTCCACCTGCTGCATTTTTGGCCATGGCTCCATGGGCCTAATTACCCTTGTGTTTAACCACAGTCATTTTGGGGCTAAGACGCCAGTTTCTTCAACACACCCTCCTGTGCCTACTTGGGGTGATGATGACTTTCTTGGTGGTTTTCTAGATAAGTGGGTTCCATGTAAGTCCATGTGTTTCGCCTCTTTGACATATGGAATCTTTTCACTTCCTATTACTAGCGCTTGTAGGCCTTTTAGCGTTTTGTTGCTTGTAAACGTGGCAACTTGTGTTTTCTGAGCATTGACTGATGGTCGTTCTGGTTTACAAGAGCATTTGTCAACCGTATTTAGATAATAATAATGTAATCATGGTATGTATGAGATATAAACACTCCCTCTGATAGAGTTTAATAAACTCAATAAACATTTTTAATTAATAGTATTACAACAACGAACTGTATTTATAAATATTAATTAAGACCTGTTAGGACTTGTATTATATTTTTCTTATAATCTAGATCGTATTAGAAGGTGTTCTTTGTGCAATATGAAAATGTCTAATAAAGTAATCCAAAGACGTTGCAACACTTTTATCATTCAATATTACTATACGTATTGAATGATAAAGTACCACCGGAAGACCGAAAAGTCACCGAATATTACAAAAGACGTAAGCCTGCACTTATAAATTGGACGTGCGGACTATTTGATTTACTGCGCCCGTAAAGTCTAACTGTGGGCAACGCCCGGAATTTCAATGACGACCAGTTTAAAGTTGAAAAGTCGACAGGGCAACGGCAACATGGAATATTTTATACCTAAATCAAAGTATAAAAATACCATCATACGTGCCGTGGAAAAATAAGGTGAGAATATGCTAAAAATTAAATTTATTTGATGAAACGAATCTGTGTCGGGAAATTTATTTGACAATTTAAACCTGCTAAACCCGTCTCGAGAGATTATAACCTCAATTTCGTAAAATTTTACGAGGTCATCAGGTGTTTCATACTGAAGAGCAATATCAATTCTCCCTGCAATATGTTATCTACGTACACTCGCATCCATGGTTAAGTGATAATCCGAAATAAACTATCAAATTTTGTAAAAAGAAAAAAAAAACGAGCAACCGAGTTAGAAGTTCTAATTACCGTTCTAGGATTTTGCTGGAATATGCAATGTCTATCGAGTCGCGGACGGAAAACAATAGATATGAAGTCGCAGAGATACTCGCACTAGACAGTCTCTGTACTAGACGAAAACGGTTCACTGAACAACGCTGCGTGACAAATCAACGTTCTTTTCAATCTGCATGTCGATCCGTAAAGAGCAAAAATCTCGTCGTCGATTTCAATACTGAAACGAGCGCGAGTAATCTTTTTCCGTTTGTTTCTTTACATCGATTGCCGGATGTTTTATCTCTCCGAAGTCAATCATGCGTTTTTCTTCTTTTATATCACCGATATAGGCCACTATGGATACCCGAAATTGGAAATGATTGACCTTAATAACAGCACGGTTTTTTTTTCTTTTTCGACTTTATTGCAAGTCTGCATGTGTACAAATCGATATATTATTGTACAACATGTGAAATGCTGTTTCTTACTCATAACGAGAGATTGTTGACGATGAATGAGTACTTGCGTTGTTTTTGGGCTATTTTCATCGCTTATAGGATTTTGATGATCCAACGTTTCGGCAGTTCCTCTACTGCCGTCATCAGGGTAGCTCCGAATAGGGCTGTTTCTTGCCAAGCTCATTATTACAATTAATTTGACAAATATGTCCGATTTGACAATTAATTTGATGTGGATACAGTGGATACATCTGTCACAGCAAAGGGTGCCGAAAAGCTATCTAAAACACTAGAAACTCGTACTCGCACAGAAACTACGATAATTATTCGGTAAGTTCGATTTCTGCGAAAAACAAACAGCATCTAATACTGAAAATTATCTTGGTTTGATGTGTGCAAAAAGGAGATTTTGCTTAATTAATCAGAACCAATAAATTAGCAGCATAAAAATCAAATAATAAATAATTGTTTTTACGTGTAACTTGCAAACTCAGCGAGCAGTTACAACGAATCGGACTCTCGGATGAACTCACTGAACTGTCAGATTTAACATTAGAGTTGAAAAGGATGAAACTAAAACTTATTTGTGCTTGCAGAAGACACTAGAATAAATCATGCACCGTTGCCCAGCTACCAGGAGAATCAGATGAAATTCACTCCTTTGGTAAAGCTGACTTTTCATAAAAGGATCTGAGAAGCATCCATTTGAACAAGATTTGAAGCTGCCCTAAAGACCTTGTAAGTTTTTGGGAGTGCTAACATCTGTACTTGCATTGACAACCCAATCACGCTGAAGGCTTTAAGAGCAAGTAGCTTTGAGTCTAGGCTGCTATGACAAAGTTGTCTTGTGTGTGTTCTAAACACCGAAATTAAGGAAAAACTTCAACAATGGAAACACATAAAATCACTGTATCTATGGAGAGAGACTTCCCGACAACTAATAGCAAAAACACAAGTCGTTTCATTCATTAAGTTAGGGTGGGCACCCATACTCCAGGCACTTGAGCTAGGTGCTTATTGTACCGTCCGTATTAAATCTCTTACTTCCACTCGAGCAACTTAATGTTCTCTATAAAGCCCAGTATCTTGCCCAGTGGAAACATGAGAATCTTCAAGGGCTCCAATAGATCCCTCCCGAAATATTTCTGCCTGAGTACTTTCAATTCCTCACATGTGCAGATTAGTAGCTCGCATCTTCTGCATCACGGTTCGCTTACTCGACCTGTATTGTATAGATGCTTTTTCAGGGGACAGTGTCCAGTTACCAACCCAGTAATGGTTTTAGCTTCTTTCTTGCTGCGTCTAAGTAGGTTATCAGAGAATCTAGCATGCCCATCCCCTATCAGCGATTTAGTATGGAGTTGACCTTCAGTCAACAGTCATTTCTTTGTACATCCTTTATCTAACCAAGTCCAGATCTCCCTTCTTGCAGAGTCTTTAGTAATTCCACATATACGGGCTCTGGACCTATGAAGTGTCTTTTAGAGCCCTCCTTGGCTAGTTCGTCGGCTATTACATTGCCCTTTATAAGGCAAGTCAACTCCATGCTAAATATCGACAAATACCAACTCAGATCGGCAAGCCAAAATTAGAGCCACTTACTGACCTACTTATTGGTAGGTACTTAGCCTTTTTAACTGCCATCAGAAGAAAATTGCGAATGTTGAGACTGACACATGTTCTTTCTGCGAATTCGAAACAGAGACAGGGGAACACATGGTGTAATACTGCAGACGTCTGCCACAGCAACGGTTACCTCAATACAGATAAGAGCCGCTAGCTAGGAAATGGTGAAGATTGGCCTCAAATTTGTATTAAGCACTGAAATTGTGAGAGCAACAGCTGATCAGTATATTCATAGCAGATCGAATCAGTCGCGGTGATTAGAGACTTCAATGCCTCAGGTCTTATTACGATACAAGTTGAAACAGTTCCGCTAACTAGAGGCCTTTTTCTGTCAAAAACCTATAGCTAATCAGACAGATTAGATAGCATGAATAGCTAAAAACAATTAGTTTCTAAGTATCCATAACTCTTGATATCTGTAAACTACTATATTTATTATAAGTATTATAAGTACTCTCCTACTACAGCAAAAAATATTATTCAACAAATCATAGTAAAAGTTTGAAAGCTTTATTAACATCAAAATCCAGCAGTTAAAGTGGAAATAACGGCAATAAAAAAAAAAATCGTTAACAGAACAAGCCACAAATGCGCGTGTATTTGTTAAGGCCATTTTTCATGTATCGACAATCAAAAGTATCCACTACCGATCTGGGTAGTTATCATTTTTACATCAATTGCTATAAAATAATCGTAAAGCGGACAAAGTACCATCGAACGGCAAACAAAATAAAAGTGTGCGAACATATAATAGTTTCCGTTATTCCCGAAAAATATTTGCTTTTTTTCACTTCTATCCCAGGAACATGCACCAAAAAAAAACGTAGGTAGCGATCCGAAAACTTTCAACGTTTGATAAGCGCAGTGTTTACTAGCCAAATTTCCGCTATTTATAAATGAAACGTGGCGTTATCCCATTTATGCATTTTAAGGTTCAAAGCGGTGAATCGAATAGCGAACAAACAATGAAGTTGTGGTTCGAGGAAAATAATAATCGAATGAACGTTTAGTTGAAATACAGATACGTAATTCAACTAAAGAAGTTTGAGTTGCAACGAAAGGGTCTTGCAAATAAATTATGTAGCACATACAAATGCATACTATATATCAATAACTAATGTCCACCATACAATAAAAGAAAAATCAGCAACTTTTGCATAATAAAACTTCCCTAGATATATACCTATTAATATGCGAAATGTATAGGTAAGACGTCAAAGTATTAAAATTAGTTAATATGTTGATCTTTCTCCCTAATTAGTTAATATTATTGATGATACAGCGTTTAAATAAGTATCTTCTAATTCGAATTATCTTTGCACTACCTGTTTCGGCACGTAATTGGCCTTCTTCAGGTGAAAACAGAAATAACTTAACTGTAGCAGTCAATTAAAAAATTAAAATAAATGATCGTGTCCAGACATGAGTAAAAAAAAAATGACGTTTAGTGCAATGCCACAGGTGAACCTTCTCCAGACAAACTGAACTAAAAATGGGTCCTCAAACAATGTAAGAAATCATTGTTCACATGAAATAATGCATTAATATTGGTCCAAAAAACGAGTTTATATAATCAATAAAAATAATTTTATTAAATGACGAAATGAGTAATAAATCATTCATTGTAATAATGAAACCAAAATCATAAGGTATGTTATCTGTTCGTACTTGTAATAAATTACAAGCCATTGAACTAACGAAGAAAGTATCATTTATAGCAAATATTATCCATAGATTAATGTACAATGATTAGTTATAATAATGAAAACAAATTTATTACACTAATAAAACTTGTTATTACTTAATCAAAGATTGTAAATAATATTTTATAATAACAATGACCATCTCGTTATGTCGATGAAAATTCACTCAATGAATGCAGATTATTGATATGACGTCCAGTATTTTTCTCAGTATAACAGCACTTATTAACAAACATTGCCTATTACATTGATTATGATATTTAGTTATTTTTGTTTTCATCTGAAGAAGGCCAATTATTGGTCGAAAGCATAATTGAATGTAGTAAATAAATTGCAATTTCGAACTAATTAGGAGATACTTATTTCGACACTTAAATCATCAACTTTAATTAACTCTTTTCTTTAATATAACTTTCCTAATAACGGCTTTTACTGGCAAAACTAATGTCACCAATAACTGCGACTTCACTACTTACACTGCAGGCTCAACGTGATACAAACATACACGAATTGATTCATATCGATACCTCCGCTTACGTACGTCTATGCTGCGACAGAACGAATCCTATATGGCATTACGGTTCACAGATCTCGAATACAATATTATAGATAGATGGCTTTTATTAGGAAACATTGGCAAACGTGAAAAATATCTGCCATTGTTGGAAATGTCCCCCGAGTTCTTTTAGGAATATTTGTATGCAGATAAACACGCCGAGTAATAGATCACGAACGACTGCCGCAATGAGGTATTTCACAAAATAAAATGCAGATATGCGACATAAAACAGATGGGTATCAAAATCTACCGTGGAGAATTGCTTTATTGCCGTGCTATTAACAGCGAATTGTTGGTACGACTTTTTATCAGCAGTGCGCAATAGCTAATATATCAAGTGTGTAAATAAATATTTGAAAGGAATTGTTTTAAAATTGTACCATCTACGAGCTGCACAGTATTTATTATTTCTAATACAGCAGGTGTTAAAATAACAAACATGTTGCGTTACGATAACTTCATAACACAACATGTTTGTTATTTCCTTGTTAAATAAATGACCAAAATATTGCCGTTTTGTGGCTGCATTTATTAAAAAGCTGTGTCAACTATGGAAGTGTTCAAAGATATTAAAAACTGGGAAAAAACGAACTTCAGTCCGTCGATATCACAGGAAGGAAGCTATATACTATATTCTCGTAAGTTCAGACAAAACGCCCACCGTTTCAAAAATTCTGGCTATGTCTGAAAAGGTCACCGGTTATCAGACATCCGTTTGAATTGAACTTATTTGAAATGTCTTAATTATTATATTGACTTAAAAAACGAGAATCCGAATTACCCTACGCAGTTGCAAAAATGAATAGAGTAAAAAATATTCAACACATATAGTAAAGCAGATATCTCTTGAATTACACAGAAATAATGACAAAAATACTCCAAACTGTGGTACTGGTAATGCTGCAAACTTCTTCTACTCAGTTCAGTGTTTCTGCTGATGATGATAGCTTTGCTATCGAAACGTACGTCCAGTTTAGTGCAGTTTGTGGTGAGGGGTCTAGGAGAAGTTTGCAACACAAAAATAAGTTATTTACCAATAACTGGTTGGCGAAATACTTGAAAGTCAATCTCGTTCGCTCAGTAGATAAAAAACATGTGAGTCAACAGTGTGAGTCGTTAAGAATGGGAAATCCGGAAACTGAGAATAGTAGAGCCTAAAACATGAGGATTGAGCGCCACATGTCTTATACGAATATTGCTCGCTTAAGACATACCGGATGTTCAACTCAATAATTTTATTTCTAAACTCCCCAATAATTCAGCAAGTTTTCATAGTCATCGTGAAAATTGGTATTACTACGTCTTTTAGCGTGATGAATAATATTTTGTCATCACCGTTACCGTTGCTCATAGAGGGCGCTAGTTTCACCCTGCTGAATAGGTTAATTGAAGCTTATCTTTTTTGTGTATGTAGAATCACATAAACCGAATAGAAAATTTGAAAGAGCAACCTTTTTTACATGAAAATATATACTTGTTTAATTTTGATACCCTGATCCGTTTTCGAGCTATTTGCATCTGCACATTTTTTAACATCTATGTAATGCAAATTGTTTCGCTGATTTGCTTAATTTTGACTTTCAAAATTTGTGTTTACATCTTGTAATTTCCTTGGGCCTTAGGTCTATGCTCTTTTTTTTCCTTTGCTACGATCGTTCGTTGTTTATAATAACAACTTTTTCAAGCAACTATTTCCAATTAAGCAATGAAATAATATTTATACATATTTGTATAAAATACATAAAGTTGTATAATAATAATAATAATAATAATAATAATAATAGACATTTATTTGCCCAACAGGTAACCCCAATTACAGGACAAAAATATTTTTAATATGTGAATACATATAACAAATATGTAGAAAAATATATACATTATAAAAAAAAGTTGAATACAATAAGAAAAATAAATATATTATTGTGCAGTAGTGCCCAGGAAAATGTCTTCATAGTAGATTTCCGATTTCCGTGTCATGTGGTAAGTGGTGCTCTAAGTAATAGGTTAGTTCTTGGCGTTGGCATGTTGAATGTTGTAGAATGACGAGACACAATTCTGGAACGTTGAAACATAAAGCTGACAGTAAGGAGGGAGAATCAATTTTAATTAATTAATAGCTTGTATAAAAACGAGCACTATGAACATTACGTCGATGGCTGAGTGGACGCATTTGATGTAAATTTAGCAGCTCCTCATAAGAAATAAACCAGTCCGGATAAGTTCCATTTTGTTTGGAATGATAAAAATCTCAGAAATCGACGTCTGAATACGCTCTAATAGGAATCTGTGGCGAGCATAATAAGGTAACCAAATTATAGAACCGTACTCCAACTTAGGTAGAACAAAAGCAAAAAAAGAGAGTTTCAAAAGTGAACTATCTTTAAAACTTAGATGTTCTAATGAGGAAGCCAAGCATTCTAGATGCAGATAAGCATGCACTTTCGCACGTAGTCAAGAGAAGACAAAATCAGCGTCACAACGTAAACTCCCAAATACTTTGATAACATTTAATTTGTTTAAAACACGCGTCAGCAATAGTGTACATAAAGTTATGTGGCTTAGTTTTTCTAGTAAATGACACAGTGTAGCATTGTCAATATTCAGTACCAGTTGGTAGCGTCAGACCACTGAAATAAAAGTGTTGACTAGTTTGTTGCAAGGATTTGGCAAATCATCAGGAACCGAATACACAGCAGAACAACTTGACATCAGCAGCATACGCCTAACGGACAATTTAGAGATTCAAGAAGAATCATTAATAAATATATTGAAAATAAATGGCCCAAGATTGGAGCCTGTGGAACACCGCTCATCAATCGAAATTCAGATGAAACAAAATCCAGTCTACAAAATACATAGATTAATTTCTGTCTGTTAGGTAATGACTGAATCACACAAACACAAGTTGGGAAAAACCCAAAGGAAAGACTAATTTATGTAGTAAAAGTGTGTGATCCAAAGTAACAAAGGCGTGCGAAAAATCCGTGTACACTGTGTCCACTTGTCCCTGTCCGTCCATAACTTCACTGACAAACTGCGTAAACATAAGCTAGATTAGTCACAGTAGACCGTCCCATCATAAAGCCGTGTTGTTGTGGCGAAATAAGTTGTTGTATTTTAAAGTATATTGGTTGACAATGCAGATGATTGTTCAAAAAATTTTAGCGAATTATTTAAAATCGAAAATAGGTCGATCAGTTTTTTTGATTTCAGAAGAATCCCTTTTTTAAAAACGGGGATTACTCGAGTTCGTTTCCACTTATTCGGGAAAGTAGAGGTTTTGATGGCAAATTAATAATTTACTAGAAATCGGTCCGCCTCAAATATGACAGGCTTTTCTAAAAAAAGGCTGGGTATAAGGTCTTCAGCCGCAGTTAACTTTTAGGAATGAGGCCAATAGTAATCGAAACCATTTCTTCAGTGATAGGATTGAGGTAGAAAGTCTGGTATTTAAGCTCGTGTCTGGCAATGCTACGATTACGGCGGGTTGCACCATAACAGCAGAAGGTAAATCTGGTGGAGGCCGAAGCATCAACGAATTATCGGTCAGGCTCTTCCGATCTTAGATAATAGTTCATAAAAAATTTCGACTTTCATTATTTATTTTATTTTTTTTAATTTTCCCACAAGCGACATATTATAATCCTTCCGACAACACATTAGGACGGTGTCAGATTTAACATTAGAGCTAATGGAATTTAATTAACAAAGAAACAATCAACAATTAAAAACATAGTATAGACAATAATTAAATGCAAATGAAGCTTTACAAATCTTCGATTATTTATGCAACCGAAACTACAAGTACTGCGTACCGAGTAATACATAATTAATTTAAAAAAAACATTTAATATGCTAAAGATAGTACATATTTTATTTCTTGTATACTTTTTAAAATGATAAACAATAATTTATATACACTAATGCCGAAATTTTTTTAGCTAATAAGCGATTTGTGTTTTACATCACTTCAATTTAGAGCAGACGTTTGATTTTGAAAACGGAATAATAAAAAATTTTCGTTATTAATGTATATAAAATATTGTTTACCATTTTAGAAATAGTATGGAAAAATAAAGCTCTATGTAGTTTGTATAGATATTATTGCATTGTTTTATAGTTTGTTATATATAGTTTATTGTAGTTACTTTGATAAAGTTAGATGTATTGAAAACAACCACGCGATCGCAGCAAAAAAAAAAAAAAAAAAACTTTGATGAAATTATTGTTATAACTGTGTTACTGTATCGATCGACTATACCCAGTCAAAGAGCTAACAAGCATAATATGGTATTGCCAACAGTGAATGTGTACCATAGTAAGTACGTCACTAATATTGAGCTGGTCGATAATTTATATCTTTTCTAGATCCGAATCCGAGAGCCGGATAGTGGTTCCGGATCCGAAAACCGAATAGTAGATCCGGATCTGAGAACCGAATAGTAAATCAGGATCCGAAAACCAGATAGTGGATTCGGATCCGAGATAATAGATCTGAATCCGAGAACTCGATAGTATATGCAGATAGTGAATCCGGATCCCAGAATTAGGGTAACAAGTACACTCAGGAAAGTACCTGCATTGAGCTAATCAAATTTATTTTAATTTAACAATCTGTTTATTGTATATGACGAACCAATATTTTTTTTTGCAAGAAAGAAAAAATGTTAGGTTATTTGTTGTTAGGCAGCCAATTTTAATTGTTATAACTACTCTAGCAATACTTCAGTAAACCCTTTGAAACATATACGTGAAAAATAATTTTCGTTATCTATACACGAAATTTAAGTCAATTAACCAATCTAATTCAAATATTATTTGATGCAAATATTATCAATTTCTAATATCCATTTAAATGATATTTTATTGAAGCCGACCTCTAAGCTTTAATTTTGGTTTTAACAACGTAGTTATTTGAGGGAGATATGCGGTCGATACTGTAAACACGCTAAGTGTTTGTTCCGCATATTAGGGGTTGATCACGAGGATCCCTCCCTCGCTGTAGTATACGGTTAAGGAATGCGCCCTTTCAATCATAGATCCTATTAGACGTTTATCTGGTAAATATAGCCAATTAAATATGTTATAAACGTACTTATCACCCTAGTTGTGCTAAAAATGTTCTGTTACTAGAGTGAAATAGAAGCGCCATCTATGGAACATTTCCTGTAATACATGTAGGTATTCAACGTATTTGCTGTGTTATGTGGGGAGAAAAAACTGATTTGCTACTATCGTACTGATATTTCTTGCATTTTTTCTACAACCCGAAACGTAATTTAATTTAATGCTTTTCGGATTTTTAGTGAAATGAAAAAACCAAAAAACGCGGCTTA
>RXPK01004549.1:0-41722 GCA_004143645.1 Protaetia brevitarsis | reverse complement strand
AAAGATACTCTTACTTGACTGCATAAACGAAAGCGTTATTACGTTGATTGGATATTCCCGTAGGATATTAAAACTAGTGAAATACCTATCTCGTAAAAACGAACATTTAACGATGGCCACTTTATAGGTCCGCGGTGGATAAAAATTAAAACCGAGTCTTCAACCCACTCATATTATTCCATTGTTTCTTTTTTTGGGAGATACTGTTCCTCGAGTTTTAGTTGATTCTTTTTCATTCCACGACCGGAATCAATGCCCTCAAGCCGTATTTTTCTGCGAATACGTAGCTTGTAAGAGATTGTGGCAACTATTCTACGTTCTTTAAGTTATTATACAGAGTAGATTGCAGTAAATGTGTGTATATCTGTAGATACAGTGCGCACTTCTACACCTATGAAATTTGACGCGCGTGAATGTTTTTTTGCTTGAATATTCAAAGTATGACTAATAAATTTCAGCGCATACGTACATATGTATATTTGAAAGCGTATAGAATTAGAAAATTTGCTATATAAAAATGAAGTCATAGAATTCCTAAGCGTGTGTATAATCTAGAACAATTGCACCTCAAGGCTATTTTAAGTAATTAAAATTCTTCTGGGATTTTATCATCCTGTTTGGCTTTATAAGTAAAAAATTTCCGACCCTTTCAATGTCCTAGTTTCTTCAGATTTATTCGTAAATTATTTACCAGCTAAACATTATCGGCTGTCATAATTGTGGTTGTATGTTAATACAAAGTGAATAATTTTACGTGAATAACATTTTGTTATTTTTCGACCAGGATCTTTTCTCAACAATATTTTCGATGTTCTTAGTACTGAGCAAAAGGGTAGGTATAGCAGAATAAACCAATAGGGAAATTGCTCCATGCTTTAACGCAACGCTTGATGCATTTTCACTGCCCCAAAGCAGCTAGATGTGTTGATGTTAAAACTTGATAGATATGTTCACTTTAAAGTAGTATAGTTATTTTAATATGTAGCATGAAACTAAATGCAAAAGCAAAGACAAATATGGAATTCGATAATATTGATGGAATTTAGAAGCGCTGGATCGATATATTTTCGAATTTCCAAAACTTTGACCTCAAATACCTCGGAAACGGTTGGAGATATGGAACTCAACTTTTCGTGATTCGATTCCCCGCGAGGAGGCGCTTATTTTGATATATAACACCTTGAGGTTATCTCATGGTTTCAATGATTTTTTGGGATTCGAGTGTAGAAACGAGTGCAACAGCATTTGAGAAGTATATTTATATAATATGGCAGATTTACCGATTCAACCAATCTACTTTTATATTTATTATTTATGTATGTTATTATATTTATATATATCAAAGCCATTCGAATGCTTAAATCAGTTGCACGGAATTGATTGCACGAATATTGTTAACTCTGCAGTGATAGTTCATTCAATAATCTTTTAAACGTTGCTTGTAGAAATTAACCCCCTTAAATCAAAATTTAAAGTATATTGAACCGATGCACTCAGGAAACGGAAGATGTTGACTTAAGGTACTTATTTCAGAATAACTATTTTTGTTATATTAAATAGCAAAATTACATTAGGCTAGACGGAGAACTGTCTTTCAGTCAATAATGTTACACTCCTACGCCAAACTATATGAGCACTCAATGCGCTTTGCAAGGGGTATGTTCAGGAGTTTAGGTATCATGAAATTACACATTTATTACCTATTATTTATTATTACACCAAATATTGTCCACACTAAAGGACTTAACCAACAGACATCACTGCTATTCCATGTCATCAATCGCTTTTTAATAATCATATATACCAGATTAATATATCACTATCGTGCTTGTCGTGCTATATATTAGATTCTGGAATGAAAGCGAAAACACGACATCTTTACGATAATTTCTGTAATGCTTATAGGTATATCACAAATTTGCTACTGTGCGGGAAGAAAACTGCTGTTATAATGTTTAGATCGGTGCACTTGTTTAGGAAAGGGAATAGGTACTGGATTTGGAAGAAAGCAATACCAACATCATAACTGCATTATATTAACTGCAATTATGGTTTAGCTTACTTTTTTTTTTGATTTAATATCTGTCGTTTTCTCAGTATATTATTACATACAATTGCATCTGAAAACTTTTAGTTTGTTAACGAAAAATTAAATGTATTCTAGGCTAAACTAGTATTTCAGTTAATAACCAATATATTCCTTGTCGAATAGTTTGTAAGATCAAAGGTTATGCGAAAATGAAAATATTTTGAAATATAATTCTGCAATAATAATAATAAACTTTATTACCTGCTGCTACACGCCTAGAATATGTCAAAAAAATACAAAATCGTTAATAATTATGTGTGGAAACATAATGTGAAAAAAATATTATAAACAAAGAAAATTAAAAAAACTAAAGAAACAACAAAAAATAGATAAAATTTAAAATAGGAACTATTAAAAATTGATTAGATATTTGGGGTATGTCTCGTGAGGGGTGTATTTGGGCTAGGGCTCAACAAGTAGGTGTACCGCACAATTAGCCAAAGAGGCGGTGTCTAGGGGACCGCACTATCGGTAATTAGATATGAGCTAATTTCGGCTAGCGTCGTTAAAAAAGCGTTTAGGGATAAACTTGAAAATGATTGGCAGGGTAGGGGGATGTTATTTTAAATGAGAGATAGACGAGGAAAATTATCGAAAATATGTAGGCAATTTATCGGTAGCGTTATAAATATATGTTTTTGGGAGATGAGACTTAATTTGCCGTATGAGGCGGTAGAATTAATAACGGGTCACGGCAATTTTAAATCATATTTATGTAGAATTGGAGGGATTAATGATTCGTATTGTGAATGTGGTGGGGTAGATACAACGGAGCATGTCTTATTTGAATGTCCACTTACTGATGAGTGGCGATCGCCTAAGAAAGTTAGGACATTAGCTAAGGGGTTAAATTGCCCGCGACGCAAAAGCATGGTTAGAGAATATAAATAAATATATACCTCTAATTAAGTTATTGTTAAGTTAGTTATATTAGAAGAGGCACTGCTGTTGATTTGTTTCCTTTTAGATCATTACTTCTTTCCTGTTTTAACTTCAAATTCATGATGTGTGGAAAAGGGAGCAGCTACGTGAAGACGGTAAGGCTGTCGGAATTAACGAAACGTGAAGGCTGCTTCTTCAGTACCTCAGAAGGATAATAATAATTTACCGGCTATCAGTAACAAGGTCTAGGACTTTTTCCCAGATCCTGCTGCAAGAGTAAGGTTATTACCATGGTTTTCCCTTACTCCTTGGCGAATGCTGAGAGATGACTAAATGGTTCCATCGACGCAAATATTATAACAACTGATAGCTGACCGATTTACAGTAGACTCGCGATTATGTAAATTAATCACATTTCACATATTTCAGCATTTCACATAATTGCGAGGCTACTGTTTTATATTTTTGTTATTAACAATCATAGGGAAATTATTTAATTAGAGTAGGAACATTTCAATTGTTATGAAATCCATATAGTACTTACAATAGGCAGCCTCGTGTAGTACCTTTAAGTGGAGCACGGGGTTAGGATTATTGTAATTACTTAGCTTTTCATAAACAAAATGCAATTAGATTACATTTACCACCAAATCCCAATCCCTAAATTAGTTACTTGAGTTCTGTTGACTAGACAACTGCTAACTGCAAGCCAGAGCTTTAGGTATACATATGCATGTTGGCTAAATCAGTCAGTTACCTTTTGTTGAAGTTCAGTAATAAAAATTTTAATAGTTAATATATGCTTAGAAGTTAGTGCCTGTATTTATAAATTTAAAATGGTCCAAATATTTGATCGTCTAATAATCGTAGGTACAACGGGTAATTTTGACCTAGAAGTTATTTATTTATCCAACAGAATTACTTAAATGAATAAAGCAAAAATATTCTGAGAGAAATGAAAACTTTATTTCAACATTCTTTGTAGTGTTAAATGTTGGGCGCTGATCTAACTATTAAATGGACAAGTGAATAGAATAACATTTTAGTCTGAATTTCACATTAAAACGCAATACTCGTATTTAAAAAGAACATTCATTTAATTGATAAATGGTTAACTGAATCGTTCTTTCTCTTGCAGTCAGTGCATTTATCCACCATGGATGTATTACACCTATGCAGAGAATAATGATTATAACAACAATATTTAACGACAATAATAATTTATTGTGATGCCAAACTCATAACCTATCAGGTAAAAATTATTCGACCATTTAAAAGCGTTAACAAACAAAACGAGTAATTTAAAAAGAACTATTGAAGATGAGCATATGTTACTCCAATCCGTGTAAAATTTAATTCAACACCTAACAATATAAAAGTATACTGGGTGTTCTATTTGAAAAAAAATATTTCACAACTTTCAAAATTCTTTGGTATGTCATTAACTTTTAGACACCTATCTCTGCACTTAAAGCAAGTGAAAATTAATCAATTACATACAACAATGCAAATGTCAACATTTTCACAGAAATTGTAATATCTTGGATTTCTTGGAAACAGTTTTTTTTTATTTTATTTTATTTTTCATTCTCGGGGTAAATAGAGCCTAAACAATTTATTGCTCGTCAGGCACCCCCACAGAGTCAAATAGCCTCCTACTCAACATTACCAACCCGGAAAAAAATCGGTTAAATATATTTCTATTTAAAATAAGAAAATACAGGACTTTCGGTTAGTTGGAAGTGTGAGAAGCCTGAAAATATTTTGAAAAGTATTGAATTACTGCTCAAATGCTATTTCGTCATTCTGGGAAGAAAACGAGGACTCTCAACAAAATCGCTGCGAGTTGTCAATAGATAGCCGGCTTTCGCAGTATGTATCTCAATGTCTTGTACATTACAAGAAATCAAAATTAGATTGTATTAGAATTAATGAGAGATGTAGGTGTAAATTGTGGAACCAAGTAGATACAAAAAATAATTTGCATTTAATGCATAATATTAGTATCCAGTGGAGGACACATTACGCTTTGTATTCAAAGTTTACGAAAATTTTTCAAAATTAATCTACTTCAAAATATGTAGTTTTGTCCTCTAATCGATGCTAAATACGGATATACATTTTCACAATACACCCATAATACAAAGTAATTTAATTCAATTTCTCGTCATAACTTGTTTGCATCATGATGTTTATCACATACTGTAAACTATTTAGCACATACGTATATATGAAGCGGGCTTGTTTACGCATATATGCTAATTATCTGTTTAGTCAAATAACAAATGAAATATGTTTTGAAAATATCTTCCTCATTTGGTTAAGTGATTCTTGATTTAATATAAACCCTCATGCGGCGAAACGTGTTCTTTCGAAATTATATAGCTCTGTTTATATCACTTCTTCCTTAAGCGCTTTAACACGAACTGCTCTGAGAACCAGTTTTTTAGAATACACAGCCACCAAGAGGAAAGAAAATAAACATTAATAAACTAGTAATTTCTGAAAGTGTATTGACAAAAACTGTTCTGTTACGAGTTGTTAAACAATTAAATAATCAAGGTTGTATTTGTAAGATAGCAACCGATTATTTTTTATAAAACAAAATAAAAAATCAATCCAAGAAAGAATTGTGCGTAACTTTTACGATGCATGTGCTCATTGGTTAAAGTATCAGAATAAACATTCCGCTGGCAAACAGTGGGATTTCCCACATAATTTAAGATCCCGTGTAAAAGCATATTAATTACATAGTATCGAATGAAAGAGCTGCTACTGTAAAAACAAAGGTAAGGCGTAATTCGGAGTTTATAGCATTGTAAATTAGCCTTATCCGAATAGCTCTTATTTTTGACGATAAACGCATAGTTGAATAAGACGAAAGACGAGTTAAAAGAACATTATAATTACTTGAAATCAAATCAATCACGCAACAAAATATAATGGAAAAGCTATAGCGTAAACAGTACCGCACTATTATACTATTTTCATGGTAAGAATCCTTACACGTCATCGACAGAACTTTCAGAATAGCAAATACAACCCAGTGAAATTAACGGGTAACCCGCAGCATTAATATCAGCAATATTCTTATTAGGTTGTCTTCCCTAAAGTAACTAGTTTGTAACTAAGGGAACATTGCCACGACGCGTGTTGCTTACGTTAGTTATCATTGTGGTTATTGCATATAGCGTCTTATTCTATTTTCCTCCGAGTTTTATTTGTTTCTGTACCTTTCACTCGCGATGTCTACAAAACAGTTATTTTCATTTAGTTCAACTAGCCTAACATGCCGAAAGCGTTTTGTAGTCGATTCTAGTGATGTAAATATTCGGATGATATCAATAATTGGAATACCCGAATCGGAAGGCCATGGATATTCGGAATAATATTCCGATTCCATATTTCATGAAACGTACTCGGTTTAATGTTGTATATACTCGGAAGATTTCAATAATTGGAATAACCGAATCGGAAGAATATGCCAATTCCATATTCCGCCAAGTACACTGTAAAAAAATTTGCAGTAAAATTATATGTAAAATCGTTGGTAACAAAATTGCCTACAATTTTACAGGTAAATAAGGTAAAATTTCTACCATCTAGTAAATTTCACATGCTGATGTGTTTTTCAAAGATTGTACTGTAAAATTCGTATGTAATATTTATATGAACTCTATATTTACCGAATACTGAAGTAATTTTCATATGTATTTTTATAAAGAGAGCAAGCAACTCACCTAATTCTTTTATAGCACCTAATAGGTCATACTGAATCGCTCAACCAGGGATCAAGAATGAACACGCTTACGCGAAACCTACGATTGTTTGTGACGTACATTGATATCATTGAGCCAATAATAAGTTCGACAAACGAATAGAATTACCTATGCGCACAGATAAATAATCCAATAACCAATCACATTGCGGCGTATGAATTTCGTATTTTCCATGATACCTATAGTTTTACCCGAAAATTCAAGTAAAAGCAAATAAATATAAAAGATCCTCATATTTTTACAGCAAAATTAATAGTTCACTAGTAAAATTACTTTTAAAGTGCATTAAATACCCAAAAAAATGTCATTTTACACTTTTAATTAAATTTTGAGAGTAAATACAAAATTATACATGTTTTTTCCTGTATTTTCCTTTTGAATTTTTGTTACATCTTAAACTTACATGAAAAAGCTATAAATTTTACCGAAATTTCTTTTTCCATATTAAATATCCTAGAAAAAACATGTAAAACAAAATTTACATGATTTATTGTGGTAAATTCACAACGTTATTACATGTAAGATTCCTGATTTACCATGGCAAAATTACTGTAATTTTTTACAGTGTATATACTCGTACTCGTAAGTTGCACGTATTCGGATGATTTCAGTAATCGGAATAATTCACACGGAACACGGTGTCATATTTCGTGTTTATTTTATATGTAACTCTACTAAACTTATTTACAGCAAAAATTTACTATTTTTTCTCATTAAAAAATTCTGCAGATTACTAATACTGTATGTCCCAGTCGGAATCATCCGATTCCGTGGGGCATGATAGTGGCGGACCCTTATTGCCTTTAAATGCTGTCAGAGAGGTAATATTCATTTTTTACTCATAAAAATGAGCAATATAATTAATTTTTCCATTTAAAATTATTTAATCTAGGTAATCGAAAATTTATTGTTTATTATTATACTTATCTATTTTATATTTTTTATATACCCTATGGTAACAAAATAACATACCAGTTAGGAATGTTACGAGAAGCAAAATAAGTAGTATAGTATAATAAATAAATATACAACAATAACAACTCTAAAGAAAAAGGTATCAATTTAATACGCATAGGATACGTATACAAGTAAGAGGCTCTACAAGCGATCGGCGATAACGATGGCGACGGGTCTTCAAGTAGTCCCGGATAGCGGCCCAAACATTAAAACCATCAAACGTCTTCTTTAACATCCCGCTACAGATATTCAAAGAATACTAGCCTACCTATCGTCAAGTGTGTATGGGTTGTAGCCTTTATTGCATTTAGGTGTAAAACTGAGCAGAGTGTGCCATGCAAGAAAAAGGTCATAAACTTAATCGCGTTTAGGGTTTGTTATTTTAGGGACGGAAATATTTAGATTCTCGACATCGGTGGAAGCAACAACGTATAAGCCACTCCCAGAAAGAAAAAGTTTTGACATCTGCTCCGTAGTCAGTTTGGTTAGATGCTCTCAACGTGATTGCTCCAAATACTTGGAAAAATACAATACACCATACGGAGAAGGAAGTATAGAACTGGTGGGACAGGGAAGTAGCAATTGGCTGGGAAGACATCAGTGAATTTATTATCCTAGTTGGTACGGAGAGTAGTAATGAACACTATAGAATACGACACTGAAGAATACGACTCGTCAGATTCGTCGTAAAAGTTTAATTATTATAAAATTGTCATTACTATACCGCTGCTATTACTGTCTATTACTAAATCGCGATATAAAACACGATCTGTGTGTTTCATTGGTTATAAATAGTAAACGTTTTAAGTATATGCTTTCGTATTGAATATTTATGCCAATAAAGTGTTTACACCTATTAAAATGTTCATATTTATTTCTGAATTTTCTAATACTTTTTCCAATTTTCTTTTATTGCACCTAATACAGTGAAAGTTACATTTCAATTTGCAATGTATTGATTAAATATCTATAATGAGTAATTAATTGCTTATAATGTTCTGAGGAAGCACCGGTTCACGCTACATAGAAAGAAAATATCACAAATGAAAATTCTATTATGTCAATGTTTCCAATTTAAAAAATATTTAACGTAATCAATATAGCTTATCTATGATATAATCAAAACTTTATCTGTCAAAAATTTAAAACTAATATTTGAAATCCTTGTCTATTAAACACTGACGTGAATGCATTATAGATATTCATACAAATTGTCATATAGCTATCACGCATGTAAATGTAAACAAAATATTTATCCGTACCTATAACAAAATCTACTTCATCACTACGATATCTTAGCGCTCCGCAACTTTTCACTCTGGGGACTTTCACAAAATTATATAATGTTTTACTTATATACAGGCTGTCCACTTCACCATCTCATTAGAATTTCTAACAGGAATTTGATTTTGAAACTTGTAGTGCGACCATCGCCAACTATGATTTATTTGTTGAAAAGTATTCAGTTATATAGAACTTTTGACCAAGGACCCAAACCCAAAATAAATAATAACAAAATAACGGTTTTGTACCGGTTTTATGGTATAATGAAAATGAAAAAATTCAGTGGAGGTCCGGTTCCGGTATCAAAACTATTATTTCAGTCCGGCTCGCAACAAAAATTCGGTCTAACTGTTTTTTTTTTCCGCTCCAATCTTTTATTGTAGTGTAGTAATTCTTTTCCAGATTTCAATTGTATTTGTGTATGTACCTAATAAATGAATAAAAATGAACTGTATGTAGAGTAGACGGCAAGTAATCACTACGAACTATTGATATAAAAATATTTGCATTCGCAATAAGCAGCGAATTTGCGTTTGGAAATATTATAAACAAGAAAGACATGAAAATCTGCTATATTATAGTTTCAAATTTTCTAAACTGTCAAAAATATTAAAGAATAAATAAAACTTAAAAAACGTAGGCACTGTTTGTTATAAATACTGAAGGAGAGCCTTCTCCTAAGTACTTCACCTTTTCATATTTTTTTACTATAAAGAAAATACAAAAGAAAAGATGTAATTACAGTTGAGGTACAGGTATATTTCTAACTAAATATGGATTCATGAAAATATTCTAATTCAACTTGTAAACACTGGAATTTCGGTTTGTTGTGGAATTTTGCTATTTCTTGTATTTTAATACTGTATCTGTTTACATGTCAGTCGTTTTTATACCTTATTTTTCTCATCCTCTTTAGGTACATCAAATTTCTTGAACTGCAAATTCCTTTATCTAGTACTAAAGTTTATTTAGTAAGAATATTTTTTCTCAATTATTTTATAAAAGAGAGACACTTGTTCTAACGTCCACATGCATAATTGATTTATTATTAATTACTTTATTTATTTACCTGATCAACCAATTTTTTTTTTTTGCACTTATATAAGCTCAAAGCTAATTGTGAACCGAAAAAAAACAAGATGTGAAAAAGAAGCTCTCAAAACGTACAACTATCTGGTAAAATTTAATTTCTGCGCCTCCGTTCACAAACACTCATTTTGCACTTTTTGCAGTACTTCAAAGCGGCAGGAAAACGGTAGTTTAGATAGGCAAAAATGTTACTAAAGGTTGACCACACTAGATTCCACATGACAGACGTGTAATAAATTGTCATTAAGCTACTGTTCAACTTTGCTAAGATGAACTGGTGTCTTCATTGCACGTATTATTGATAAATAGATATTAAACTAGAAAGAAAATTATAGAAAAAGACTTATTCTCGGAAACATCAAAATACTAAGGTGTGTAACATGTGTGCCAATTTGTACTAGTGTCAACATTTCTTTTCTATTTTCAATTCAAAATTAAGATTTGTCGGCACAAAAAACATTGTGTATCACACGGCTAGAAACTCTTTTGTGAGTATTCGTACTACGGCCTCGGCCCACAAACCGTACTCATAGTCGCAAAACTGTAGTTTCTGGCCTAGTGGTACAAATAACTATTTTTATCGATGAGGAATTGTTAAAAACCAGTGGGTACCAAACTATTACATCTAAGTAACTACTTCTTTTTTTATATATAACTAGTTGTATTATGAATTTCCAATAGCGCGATTGATCAACTGAAATCAAACTCACAAAACTTGGGTTTATGGTTTTCTTGCGCAATTTATAATTGGGTTTGTTCTCTGTCACCATATAATCAAAATAATTATAAGTTACTTAGTTGTCCTTCGTCTCATGTTGTTTGAAATACAAAACAAAGAAATATTGCCAACTAATTTATAACATTCTTATAACTCTTTTAAGCACAGGGCAATACAGGTCATTGTGTTCTTAACCGTTTGTAATTAAAGTAAGTATGCTACTTGACGTCAAGTCAACAGTTACATACCACAACTTAACTGTAGCTTATGGAAAAAATGAATACTGTGAAATCAAAAAAAAAAAAATCAAAAAACAGGAAAAATTTTTAGCGGTTCCAGTTCAGCAGAATTATTATGAATAGAATATGGGCCCGGTTCACAGCTCAAAACAGTTCCAGTCCGAATCTCTGCTTGCGATATTCCAAGTATTCATATCTTTCTTTCTTACTCTAATTGGTATGGTATCTACAATGTTATTGATCCAGTGAATTTGTCTCACCATTTGAGGTCAGTTTGTATTGGTTTTCTACCCCAAAAATGTTTCAAAGAAACATCTTGCTTTGTAATTTCGTTCTTTTTTCAAAATTTTAGTGTGTCTATACAATGTTTTTTAAAGCTGTAATGTTACTCGTATATTTATGTCAATTTAAACGATCTTTCAAATATTGTTTTGTTTGACCTATGCACACTTTTTCACATTAGTTGCACAGTATCTGATATACAATATTACTTTATTTCGTATTGGTGTTTCAGTTTCTAATTTAGTGTAAAGCGTACTTATTTAGTGTGTTTATTGTCTTAGAAGTTGTGTTAATGTTATATTTTAGTAAATAAGTTCTCAATTTTTCAGATAACTGGTTTACGTAAGGGATTGCTACATATTTTTGTAGTTGTTCTTTAGTAATATATATTATGTATTATTTTGGTTATGGCAGTATATGTTTGTTTATAAGTTTTTTAAATTATTTTATTAACAAAATATGTAGGGTAATTATTTTTTTCCAAAATTGATGTGATTTTATTTAATATTTTAGGTCTGTAGGCAGGGCTAGTCAATTTAATTGCACGATTTAATTTTCCTTTCATCTAGTTGTAGAACAAAACTAAATATAAATATACATATTGTATTACTACGGTAAATTAACAACAAATGAACATATTTTTTCATAGACTAGTACCAAAGATTAGAGTAAATAAATATAAGGATTTCAGTTGTAGTTTGACGACAATTTTAAAATGTTGTAAAAATAATTTTGTGACTTAATTAAAAACTTTAAATGTACAAAATTAAGAATAGGAAGGCCTATGGAACAGTAAGTAAATAAGTTTTTGCATATTCGTTTCTACATTAGTGAATAATAAAATAACATAAACGTTTATTATTGTAGTTGAAAAAATAACTAACCTTTGAAAAAGACGGATTTCCGTCGACACATTAGGAAACTGTGTAATTGAACTAATATAAATTAAACATATGGCCTCTATGCTCAAGAATTTTATTTAAAATAAAAACCACATTTGTAGTTGGTACAGTAGAAAAAAAAAACCTGAGCATTTACTCGAACAAAATCACTGTAGTACCGTTCACCAGGAAGAAGAGAGTAGAACCTTGATACCCACACTATTCAAGGTGCAAGCTTGCATTTGTAGACCAATGTAAAATATTCTGGATGTGTTATTTGATACAGCACTGGAATCCGCAATTGGAAAATATCACTCACAAAGCAAGGCTATCTTTATAGACATGCCGAAGGATATGTGGGAAATCTTGGGGGCTATCCCTTACGCCCAACCATAATCTATGGAGCAATAGCTTGGTGGCAAAAGGCGCAAATGCCAGAGCTGATAACCTTTACAGTCAACTCTTTTCTCAATTGTTCTTCTGGATTACAGCATTATGAATCGAAAGAAATAAGAGGAAATTGAAAGTTAAACAAATTTACTAGTATTACTTTGCACTTATTCTACATTTATGGAAAGTGTAACAACGATAGCAACTGAAAGAGGTGCTTATTTAACAATAAATACCGCCACATGCTGGCAACGGATAAGAATCCTGAAAAAATAAGTTAAAAGAGATATCTTTAGGATTGCTTTAATTGGCTGTATTTAAGAAACCGCTTAAGTTGAATAAAATTTTCCTAATTTCAATATATTATAATTAATATGAATTCTCTCAAATTAAATACACCTTTCTAATAATTAGGAACTGCTAGTGTAAAAGAAAATGAAAAAATAATGTAGCGGGTGTTTTTTTAAGTAAAAAACATAGTTCTACTTGCTTGAAACTAAATGATTCAACCTAGTTAATAAAATTAATCTAATATTGTAAGGTAATTTTATCCAAAAAGTGCTAATATTCCAAAAATTAACAGAATGGTATACCAGACTCCATATAGCTATATTTTTTTTAGATTGATCTAGAATTTACGCTAGATTGAATGCTGTAAGAAAAACACCAAGTTGCAGTTGAAGAAGAAAAGTTTTGTTCAGTTAGGAAATACTTCTCAGAAATGCGATCTTGAACACCCTGTGTGGATTTGCTTGATACACCGACATTAGTACAACACCGAAATTATCAAAGCTTCCTACGATTTTGATTGATTCGAAAGGGTGGAAGTGTCAAGGAACAAAACTGCAAATATTTCAAATATGGTAGAGTTGAGGGTTAAAAAACTCTAAACAAACTAGCCGACAGTGATGCGAGAAATCACTAATTCCATCAAGATTGCACCATCCTATTTAAAATAAGAAAGTTGATATTTATACCCTATATATCGAAAGTGTTATACAGTTGACAAGAATTTCCTTAAATAGATCACAGTTGACCATAAGTTTAAAATTTATATACCGTTATAAAGAAAACTGTAAATTTAGTTATTTTTCTAAATCCGTTAGAACAGACGTGCAATAATGTTTCTTACATCATTTTGTTTTAGTATTTTTGGTTATGTAACATCAGTATTGACCAATATTCTCACACTTTCTCCTAATCTATTTCCTTGTGTGCTTGAACTTGGTGCTATTAGATACTAACATTTAGTAGACTTTCTGAAAACAAAAATAAGAAACAGTTGAATAATTTGTTATTTAAACTGGCTATCTTTTATGCTAAGTCACACGTCTTATTATAAACGATAGTCAATGAAATATGCGGATTTAAATAAATTATAATAACATGTTAAAGCAATATCGTAATACCAGCAGAGCTAGGCACTTAACATATCTCTAACTCGTCTTAATATACGTAAGGAAATTTGAGTGAAAATAAATATTGACGAATTCATTCAGCGTAAGAGCTCCAGTGTAATATACCTAACGTCTGCTAGTTATAAAATTGATTCAAATTAAAGTTGCAAATTATTAATATTCTGTTTAGTAGTATCTAAAATGGCACTTACGGGGTCCAGTTGCTAAATATATTTAATTTAAAATCGATTTATTTCGAATTCTGCCCTACCAATGTCATTAGCAGCCTTCAGTTAAATTTTTGTAGATTTTATAAATATTCTTTAACTTGAATGCATACTATTAGTTTGAGCTATAATATATAATTACAATTTACTTTTATTCAATAAAATTAAATAATGAGGAATGTTGGAATGTATCTTTATTAATAAACATTAAAAATCATTTGGGAAGGACACGCCGACAATTAGGATTAGTATCATCAATAATGATACTGATCTATAAGTTATCTAAAATAGTTGCAAGGACTTTTTTAAATATTGATATGTTTGATAGCAGTGATAGCTAATAGTAGATTACGTATTTTAGATTTAATATTTGGTACTGATTATTGTTTTTTATTGATTTTTTATTGACTAACACAATGATCTACAACTACAGTTCGTTAGTAGCAACAAATATTTCAGAATTCGCCATGGATTCTTTAACATATTTGATAACATTGTGCATCTTGCAAAATTGGCTCTTCAAACAAAAAACACTTACAATTAGTACAAAATTATCATAGCATCAGTTTCCAACAGATTTTTTGGAAGTTATATCTATGTCTACAGAGTAATCAAGGAAAATATAAAGCAGTATATTTTTATGTTTGTGGATGCAAGTACATTCTGCGTCGTATTGTGATATTGTATTACGTAAGAAGGTAGCGTTTACAATCTAACCATTGATACATTTAAAGCTATTTCACGGCATTCAGTTTCTTTAAATAAAAAAACTCGTTGTGATGAAAAATTGCATATCGCTGAAATTATTTACTGCTTGAATGGGTAAGACCTTGACATTGAAGTAGAAAATATGAGCAATAATTTGTCATTCTTACTCGTGTGTGTCACGTACAATTGTTAATTTAAAATTAGTTTTCTTTATTACCATTAATTCTAATTTAAAATTTGCAAAACTAGTCTTACATATAAAATTTATAAGCATATTTCTGAAGTGTTAAATCATGAGAACTGATACCAACCATACTAACCGATTCTAAACTGTATTTTTTTTCAATATGGTGTATATACAGCGATTCACAAAAGTACGCTATGTGTGGCTTTTCATGGTAAAGGTGAGAGGTTTCACCATGTATAGAGTTCCAGAACTTGGGATCACATTATTTACAATTTTTGTTTCAGCACGTGTCGAATTAACTTACTTGTTACTATTGTTGCATTAATTTCAATTAAGTTCTGAGGTCCTTTACTAATACTCATTTATAATGACAAAAGACAACCAGATAAGCCATTGAAAAATATCCTCGTCGATATAGAAGTAAAAATCTATACAAAAGTTGTGCTTTATTAATATAAAGCTTAAGTAATTATTGACTTGTACAATTCTTTTAACCTCTACAATTGCTAGGGGATTTATAAAAGTAACTTAGTCCAAAACCATTGTATTTTTTTTGTCTTTTCTTCTGAGTCAAACAATACTGATTCTATAAAGAGCTGTGGAGTTTTCCTATAGCGACTACTATTAGATGATAAACGCCTATGTGAGAGTCCAATCTTGTTTGTAGTACTTATACCTAGAAAATTGTAAGTACTGGAATGTTAAGTATTTACTACATGGATTTCTCTTTGCGTAAACAAATGCACTGAGAGAAACAGTTACTTTTCATATGCGGAAAATGGTAGAGCGTTCGTCCTGTAAACGAGAGTGTGTGGGTTCGAATCCTGCGTGAGAGGAAAATTTTTCATGGGGAAAAACATTCCTTAAGTCGTTAATGATTTTTGTATGGAAATGTGTACTCATGCGCAATTCTCTATTGATTAGTAATACTTTTTTTACTGCTTGCATTATTAATAGAGATTAAGGCGAGTGTGATCGGTAGTTGATGCCACTGGAAACGTTATAAGTACACAAAAATGGCCTTATACGAAGGTATACACATCCATAAAGGATAGGAATCAATCAAATATGTGTTGTTTACCACAAAAATTATATGTTAACTACAATAAAACAAAAATGTGTAATATAAATAATCAGGGGGGGCTTAAAGAGCCACGGGCCCATGGCCCCACCATTGCAAATCACAATTTAATCGTTGAATTTTGTGTAAAAATACCGATAAATACACGTACACACACACACTTAAGTATAGAACGAACGTTGCGATTCGCATGATTTGATGCGAGAAACGCACTTTGTAGTTATTTATGCAAACAAGCGGCGAATTGGGGCCACGTCCAGATTGGCTCCGATTTCAAACGTTTGTAGGTTCCCGCGAGGAGCTAGCGGAAGAGGGGGTGGCCGTAGTACACACAAAAATAACATCGAAGTGGGGTCTGCCGTATCTTGGCCCGCTGCCCGCTGGTTGATCGAGTCACGCGTCATCAGTATACGTCAGTGCTCGGCATTACGGGGAAAGGTCTCCCACTATCACGGTAGGCAAGCGTGTGAGTCAGACGGCCGTTGGAGATCGACTGTTGAAAGTAGAAACATATGCAGAGCGCCGTCGCATACGGACTTCGGTTTAGACACTTCCCCGCAATAAAAATTAGGTTCAAGAATATTTAATATTTATTAATTATAGTAAAAATGGTAGTATTAATCTAGGATGACTTCGTAAATTAATAATTATTTAAATCAAAATGAACTACCATTCATATCCTTCTTAGACTAAAAATTATGAAAATGAAATAATAAATATAATAAGGGAGTTATTCCTGAAAAATACATCATAATAGTGTTTTAAGTAAAAAAAACAAGACATTTGCTTAGGTAAATCAACAAAAATAATTAAAATTCTTTGTAAGAAATACATCCGGTTATGCTTAGAATATACATTATATTTTACTCGATCTTCGCTTAAATAACTCATGGGCTCTGTGTTGTGTTATATTTTCGTCGATATAAAATCACAAAAACACCTTAATAATTTTGCATTAGTTACGTGGGAAAAATGTAAAAAAGTGACCCATGTACCTACATACTGCTGTGGTTTGGCACCCCGGGGTTTGTAAATTCGGTGTTATTTCTTTTTTAGAGATCAATCTTTGTCAATGCGTCGGGCAAATTCTCTCAGAAATTAATGTTTTATTTTTGGATAAGATTTTGTTAATTGATTTGATTGTTGGAAGTATTTTAATTGTTCTGTTTAAATTTAAATTGAATCAGTTGCACATTTTGCGTTTACCAGTATTGTATATAGTTCATTGTAATATTCTGGTTTTTATTTTCTTTGCGATTCATGCGCTGCTTTGGCACGCAATTGTAAATTGTTATATGTATGCGATGTTTGGGCCCCTAAAAGGCAGTTTCTTGAAAGATTGCGGAGTAAGTTCATGTTATTTATTTTCTTTGATGCCATTTTGGTAAATTTCATTTTTATTTAAAATGTAGTTCGTTTTATTTGAAATTTTATCGTCCTTCAAGGAACTCTTTAATTAATAATTGCTGTTGTATTTTATTGTGTACACATGTCGGATGTAAGATCAGTTATTATATTTGCTCTAGAAGGAATTTTAAGTTTAAAGAGTTAATTTTTCGTTTTTCTTATATTTTGCTGTTTTGAATAATTAATCACCTCGGTCTGGGTGAAAAGAAGCTTTGAGCTTGTGATTAAATTTCAATATTTATATATTTGTTTTGTCCACGTGTAAATTAGTTTAGGTTGTTGTAATTTTGAGACCACGTGGATTTTTTGTGAAATAGGATTTTATTCTAGAACAAATTTGTCTTTTGCTTTGTTTAGAGGATTTTGAATTATCCTCTAGTAATTGTAGAGTCTAATGCAGTTTTTGTTTTTGGCCAGAATCTTAAATTCATGGTTTTATTTCTGCATAATTGTATTTAAATGTTTTTTTTGTCTTTTTCTTTTATAACAATAAATTTTATGATTGTTAACGTCATTCAAAATTTCAGTTCTTTTATTTTTGATTACTTTCACCCACATTTTATTTTTCATGATTAGTTCAATTCTGAAAATAACCTTGAGGTTAAGTCGTCTCTTGCGCCCTTTATTTTTATCCGCTGAGCTAGTAAATTAAATTTTTCATTTTTTTTCATTTTTTATTTCACTTTTCATTTATGCTGGTACCATCAGTACACAGCAATACGTGCAGTTTAAAAACTAAATACATATATGCAATTCTGAAGGAAATACGTTAGTATTTATATTTAGGTAGATAAGTATTCCCGATAAGGACTTAACGTATTTTGCATTTTAAAATAGCTTCTAAATTTGTCCACATGAAGATTTTTTTGTGCGGGTATTATTTTGGTTAGGGCCATTATTCCAATCGCGGTTAAACCGTAGGTCAATAATCTACGGTTTAAACTTCATTTTAAACTTACGATCGATATAAATAAATAAAAAAATAAACTCGACCTTGCCATATTTAATCCTTAAATCGCGATTGTAATAATGGCCCTTAGCAACAAATGAGGTAATAAATTACTGCAAGTTGAGTTAAACTGATTTAAAACTTTGTAAAATTAATTAAATGGAGGGGGCAGGAGGAGGGAGGTGGCCCGTGATTGGCCCCACCACTCAATATTGCCAAGAGCCGCCACTGAAAATAATTATTGTTGAAAGATAGCAGGCCTCCAGTAAATTGTAAAAATAGAAAAGCCTCGCATTATTTTAACATTATTTGTGTAAATGCAAAGCATGTGTTGTTTTACACACATTTCCCCAACGTTCCCTAGCCATCTTTTGTAATATCGATTGAAGCTCTATTATCACATACTATAAATACTTCGATTATCTTTCATCCTTAAACCATACACCATCTAGTTCTCTTACAACTGTGTAGTTATTTTCTCGATATTTAATTAGGATGTTTTATTAACTACCTTCCTATTTTTTTAAATTTTAATGCGACACTTCTTGAATATATAAAAAAAATATTTCCTTAAGATTGCTAAGTAGTGATTTTTGTTTGAATGAACGTATTACGTACTTAGAAATTATTTTTACAAAAATTTTGCCAAAACCGGCTAAACATAAAAGGAAGTAAAAAAATATGGTGTTATATTAGATTTTTTTATATATATTCAATAATTGAAGAAATTAGGACAGAAGTGTCGCATTAAAATTAAAAAAATAGGAAGGTAGTTAATAAAAGGAATTGTAGTGGGTTGCAGTCTAGGAGCGGAAAAAAATTCAAAAACTCATTTTTAATTTATCCAAGCTTTCGTCAATTTCTTTATTGACATCTTCAGGGCTATAAGAATTGTACAAGAAAAATTTGTTGAAATAATGATTGTATAAATATGAAAATAAAATTAATTTATAACTTACATGATTAGTTAAGTTTTTTTTAAAGGTTGGCCCATTCCTTATTTTATCGTCGTCCTTTCAAAAGTTGCTTTTTTTTTTGTAAAGGACGACGATAAAATAAGGAATGGGCCAACCTTTAAAAAAAACTTAACTAGTTATGTAAGTTATAAATTAATTTTATTTTCATATTTATACAATCATTATTTCGACAAATTTTTCTTGTATAGGGAAAATTTGTAGATCAATTAAACTGGAGGATTAATCTCCTGCCAAACTAAGAACTAAAATACTCAGATCCTTTATAGTAATGTTACCATATTACCACTACTATTGAATTTTACAAATTTGCTACGTTACAAGCTGATTTAACAAAGACATTAGCCGCAAAAAGGTATAATTATAATTTGTTGAATGAAGAACCTACCTAGAAATTATTTACATCCGCATATACCTGAATAAAAACAATTTTATATCACAACAACGGCGGTCATTTGGCTACAAGCACCTCTAATATTCTCTTGTTAGCACAGAAGTATGTGTGGAATTGTGACCCACTTATCATGCCTATGAACTTACGAATTGGTAATCCGGAGGATATTAACCTCTTCCATTACTGTTCTTAAATCGATAGGAAAATTTTATCACAAAAGCGTGCTGCCAAAGTTTTGTGTGACCTTGATGTTTATGGAATTCATACATTATTCATTATTATATCTTTAAATACAATTTTTATGTTTCGCATGATCAATTTAAGGTATCTAATTGATATTAATTGAGCATACATTTAATTTGATTGTTTTGCGAAGACAAGCTCTACTGCTTCAGATACAGTTTTCCTTATTATTTCTTGACATCAATTGTTTGCATAGAAATTGACATTAATGGGTCACATGATAAGATAGTATTGTTTTCCTTTTGAGAAAAATAAACAAGTATATTTTCATATTGTTATTATAGTTTTTATTGCGAGAACGTGACTGCTGCAACGACTGCTTTATTTTGATGCTGTTTATGTGAATTCCGCAGTATATACTTTTTATATACTACCTACAATGTGTATTATGGCACAAGTACATATTATGGCAAAATAAACCATAATTACGAAATTGCACCAGTTTAATACTTCAGTAAAATTAAACCAAATTGGGCTAGTGCTTCGGAAATCGCTAGATATCAAAAATTGGTTAACCGATTGTCTCCAAAACCGGTTTCAGTAAAAGCGATTAATCGATTTTCCGTGAAAACGGTTTCGAAATGTTTTTTTTAGAATGGGTGTTTTGAAAAAATAACAAATTTTTGCATTGTAACATGTAACTATAATCAATATTTATATTACTTATATCTGCTATGCAATTTTAAGCGGTTTAAGTATAATATGGTAAATTATTTAATGAACAGTTTATTAGAGAGATAATAATCATTTAGGTCTGCATTTTTAGAGTAGGTATGCATTTTACAATGCAAAAATACATTTTTAATACGCAATAAATGGCTATTCTATCTTAACACACACCAAATGTTGTTATTATTCTTTTAATACAGACGTCATTCACGATTACATCTGACAATGGCATAATGTTCATTAAATAATTTACGACTTTACAGTTCAAATTTTTCAAAATTGCATAACAGGTATATAAATATTAAAATCGATTTTGATTTTAAAAACCGGTTACGGTTTTTGCTTTCAAGGCGATTAATCGCCACATCCAAAACCGGTTTCACATAAAACCGGTTTCGATTCGCAGCACGCACTGTATAGACTATCGGGGATACAAACACCATCATAAAATGATGTCATTCATTCCATCAATACACCCATTATATTAATCTATGCTTATTTGCATGGATTAGGGTGACTGTTAGTATATGCAACTGTGTGTGTTTTAATTCCCTAATACCGATATTTGGGGAAATGAATGTTCGGATCCGACATTCTCAAGTTTTAAATTTTTCAAAACTATTTTAGAGAAACCAATCATTCTAAGAAAAAGTGTGCAGCCACAAGTACAGAAAAATAATCATAATAAGTTTATATGGTAGATTTTGTATAGTTTTTAACCAAAGCAATAGCTTAACCCGTTCGTGCGCGTACAAATACTCTACCGCTATTCATAACCAGGTTTATAAAATATTATTCAACTTTTGGCTCTACGTATTCAAAATGTGAATATAAGCAAGAGACCCTATTTCTTATTTTTCACGACTAAGCGATTCTGTTAAATCACGTATGTACATCGTAATTCTAGCCAAACTTGTACTGATATTTCGCTCAGTTTATTGATAGTAAGATGGAAGTACATTGAATATTAATATTATTATATTATTATATAATATTATATTAATATTATTATTATATTAATATTCAATGTACTTCCATCTTACTACCAATAAACTGAGCGAAATATCAGTATTAATATTATTATATAATATTAATATAATAATATTATATTAATATTCAATGTACTTCCATCTTACTACCAATAAACTGAGCGAAATATCAGTACAAGTTTGGCTAGAAATATGTACATCGTGATTTAACAGAATCGCTTAGTCGTGAAAAATAAGAAATAGGGTCTCTTGCTTATATTCACATTTTGAATACGTAGAGCCAAAAGTTGAATAATATTTTATAAACCTGGGTATTGTGAATAGCGGTAGAGTATTTGTACGCGCACGAACGGGTTATGCGTAAAATTGCTCAAATAAACAGCGGTCGCATTTTTGTGCGCCCACAGACACGAATACGAACTTTGCAGGGTCGATTTTTAAGAAATGCTGAAAAGAATTTGGTAGACATACAATGTTCAGTGTAACCGCGGATGCAGTAAAGTTTAAACAAGCAAATCCTTATGTGTGTCTAAACAAAATTATTTCACATGTAGAGAGACTCCTACGGTTTCTATAGACACGCGAACACAACGACTAATTAATAAAGCAGGCTACTATTTTTTTTTTGTTAAAAAGGAAAAAGATGCTCGGAGTACCATTTCACCAGATTTAAAAGAAGTAAAACAAAATATTAATAGTTTACTAGAGAACTGATATTTTGATGAACCAATATTTGCGCAGATATAATTTTGTACGCGTAGAAGTGCTCGAGTCAGCATTTATCTATTTTAAGATTAAAGGAGCACCATAAACTCAAAAAATAATGACCTGAAAGGTAAGTAAAATTAAAATTCTAATACATTTACCTACATTAAATGCAATGCAATGGTAACACACAACGGAGCAAGCAACCGTCCCGAAAGAAAATAGTCTTTACGGTATGCAACGAAGATTCTTTTTCTTTTCGGCCCGCGCAGAGATTTACGTTCACGCGATTTAACCTTTGTAGTTTCCGCCAAAGCATTAAATGTAAAAATAATTTTGATTTTTAATTTCCTTGTTTACGTTAAATTATATTCCAATCAACTGTGAGTATTTTTTTTATATTTTAGTTAAGTTTATATGGTTTAATTGCGTTCGTTAATTTAGTATTTATATATTTATTTATATGTATTTAGTTTCAATGGTTTTTATTTCAGTTATATTAAGGTGCTGATGTATAACTTATTGTCACCTTAATAAATAGAGTTGGGCAAATTTTCCGGCGCGGCAGGTACGTATTCAGAACGTGCGCACAAACTCATGTACTCCAACAAAGCGATGAACCGTAGAGTTGCAAGTCAGTAACAACAGTGCCTGTTTTTCTTATAAAATGTAAAACCAAAATTATCTAAATAGGTAGTGATATAAAATGCGAATGCATCGCAAGGTGGCCCGTTTGTTCGCCCGCTTTCTCCGACTTTGACCCCAAGAAAAATTTGTACAACTCTATTAATATGACTTATTTTATAAATATACTAATTACAATAATACGATTGATCTGCTTTATTTATATTACATTATTTGGGGGCCGCGTCGCAATACGTATCTGCTCCGCCGGACAGTTGCCCAACTCTACTAATAAATAAATGCCCACAATTCTTTCGTTTCTTTTTATCTTTATAAATATCAGTGCCCATTTACTAGTTCAGTTATTACGATATAAGTGTTAAGAGTCAGAATATTGCAAAATGGGCGGCTGCTTTGCTTATTTCTCATTCAATTGAAGGGCAAGTTTTCTATGGAAAAATCTGTAAAAGGGTAAAATGATTACAACTACATATTTTATGTAATACTAATTTTTCAATAGTATATTAAAACACTAGTGTTACAATGACATTCGTTGTAATACGAGTACACATTTAATTCAATGTACGAGTATTACAATAGTCATTGCAACATATACTATTTTTTTCTATTTCCCATTAATTTGCGTTTATTTATTATCAAAAATTGGATTTCTTATCCTGGCAGGGAATTTTAACGTTTCCATGTTTATGATACAATTCTTGCAATTCCATGCAAAAGCCTATATAAAAATGTCAAAAGTTAAATGTCAAACTACGAGTCGCACCACCAACCACACAAAAATGTCACCACAAACAGTGTCACAAAGTGGAAAGACAGTGTTGCAGAGTGGAATTTTGTGATACTGTTTCTCGCAAAAATAGTTATGCAACAGTTTATCCTTTAGTTTATAAAGTCAAAACATCTAAATCACGTTTTATGCACAAATTCCAAAAAAAAAAATGTGATTTGGATCGTGCAGTCAGAAAAAGTAGTAAAGACAAAACATTATGAAAAAAATTACTAAAAAATCTTTTAAATAAAATTAACAATTTTTCCTAAAATATACTAAGAATATATACTAAGAAGTTCTTATAAAACTAAACCTTAAAAAGTTTTTTGTAATGAAAGCAATGGCTTCAACAAATTTATATCTTCAAATAATCATAATAAGAACACACTTATTTCTAAAGAATTTCTTAATACGGCACGGCGCAGCGATATAATTAAATCGATGACTAAAGTAAAGAACGAAGGAAAAGGCATATGTGCTGGCAATTGCCCTTTAAAGTATGTGACAAAATCTGGAGATTTACATTCGCAGAATTTGATATTTGTAGTTTCCACCAAAGGCCTAACTATAAAAATATTGGAAGAGATGGAAGTATCGGCTACTTGTTAGTCAAAATGTAGTTTATTGGATGAGCAGTCATTTACAACAAAAGATCATTCTATTTTTATCGTTTTGGACAATTAACATTAAAACACATTTTAAACTATGAAAATAATTTTTAGTATTTGCACATACACAATCGTTGGTAGATTAAAGGAGATATATCTTTCCTTATAGGTACCTAATTTTCCTAATGTATTTTTGAACTGTGTATACAAGTTGAATATACATGTACAAACACCCGAATGTATTTTAGTTACTTCGTATGTTGTAGCTATTAAGATACAATTTTCTACTATATAAAATAACCAATAAATATCTAAGCTTAGGTATGAACTTAATGATTTGTTGGTTATCAAGTATCACATATAAATATATTGCTCTATTTTTCAGAACAAATGCCCGAGATTTCAAATTTTCCATTTTTTTTTTATTTCAGTAAAATAAAATTATATAATTAAATTCAAAAATTTCAATTAATGCAAAATTTCTTTATTTGTATAGAATTTTTTTAAGTAAGAAAATAAATGCGACAATTTAGTGGTTTCAATTCTCCTAGCGACCTCTCTGACAAAGTGAATATTATGGTCAGTGGCCTGCTACCTAGTAGGTGGCACGGGACACTTGTAGGAGCACTAGATTACCTGTCACATTAGCTTTCCAGGCACTTGCTAACGAATAGGCAGTTCTCTTACCTAAAGAGCGCGCCTCCAAAGCCCCTTCTCTGATTATTTAAATTAAAAAATGTGATTAATCATAAATCGTTGTAAAAACAAACTAAACGTGCAACAAAAGAATATCTTAAAACAGTACAAGCGTAAGTCTATTTAAATATCAAAATGGTATATTTTACCAATTTTGAGATTCTTAGATCACAGGTACGTATGTTGGAATCGCAAATACTTTATAAAACAAATTATTTAATACAATCATCCGTATCCAAACTTGGCTGGCATTTTAAATAAATGAGGTTAAGAAACGTCAAAATACTCGGTCAAATTTGAAAATCAGAGACATCTATCCGTAAATGGGCAAACTGAAATTGTAAGAAAACATAATAGGTTATCGATATGTGTTTATCGATAATATGATAATAAAGACCCTTAATTATAGATCGTAAGTATTAAAAATATCCTAAAGTAACTAAAATAATGGCGGTTCATACAAACTTAACTCAAAAATTAACGTATCGTGAACATAAATTACAAAAATATAATTTACTGGTTAAAAATGAACTGAAACTAATTAATTATTTCTCTCCTAGGTGGGATATACTTAATGAAATACCTTGGATGCAAAATGCACAGCTCTAAATACAGGTGTGGCAGGTAATTCCCTGGGTCAAGTTCGACGTTCGATTCTCGGCACTCCAGTGACGGTCAAATCATGGAATGGTATTCTACCCAGGATTCTTCTCAGGGAAATTTTAGAGAATTCTCGACAATTATTGCATGTAAAGGTATGGATTATTCAGGTAATATATCGATAATTTAGGTATACAACTTGTGAAACTTGTGATATCTCTGAGTGTGTGGCGTAAAAAATTGTTATGAGAGTTCACGAACAACAGTCGTTTCTTGTGGCCACAGAAAGAAAGAATGATTTAAAACTAAAATAGTTTGTCTGTCTTCATTGGTATCGCTGTCAGGTAAACCAGCATCGAAATTCAAAATGAAACAACTAGTAACTGACATTACATTAACGTTCTTTACTCTAGTTTGAGGGGAATACAGAAATTGTTACCGAATTAAACATCCCGAAGAATAAAAAATCTCCCGAGCAAAATATAATAAAAATAAAAAAAAATACCAGGTAAGCCTTGAATTAACAAATAAAATAAAAGTTTACATTAGATAATAAGGCTATTAATTAGCACCTATTGCTAAAAATGGTCTATGTTTATAGTCATTTTTAAACAAATTTAAAAATTTGCCTGTAAGTAGACAACCGAGTATGCACTTCAACTTACAATTGCTTCTTTATTTGGCTTTGAAACCTGTTTTAAATGACTCGAAATTATATTCAATATACGTATTTCGATAGTAATATACTAATACACATATGTATATAATATATATTTTAAATAAATATTGTTTACATAAAGTATTAAAAAAATATTTTTATTCTTTTTCTTTCTGTGAGCGATGAATTGTTTTTACAAGCAATTGTGCTATTTCAAGTGTTTACTGATTTCCATGATAATTAATTTTCAATTGGTAGAATAATTGATAGAGTAATTGAACAATTTAAGAAAAAAGGAAACGTACACTACGATCAAATATTTACTTTAAAAAGTCACCAGACAACCTTGATGTTGTTCATATACTTCAGAAAATTCAAATTTAGTAAAGAAAGCATCAAAACCGTCCGACGTAGACGAATTCTAAAATACTAAATGTAATGTAATGTCGAAGAACTTATTCGATAATTACATATATGTAATATGTAAGTATAGTACATAACGTTATACGTTATGTACTATACTTCTGTAATAGCAAACAGATGTGAACTTACAGTAGAAGTAATTGTGGAAAAACGCTAATGGCTCGAACAATATTAGCTGTGCAAGCAGATTATCCGCAACAAACGTTTGCTAGAAGCGAACTCTGAATATGATTAAAGGTAATAGAATGTTGTTATAGTGTATAAATTTTCTATTTACAATAGTACCCAAAATTTACTGATATAAAGAATTGAATATATCGGGATATAACTTACTACAATTAATTTTAAGAATTTTAGATAAACTAACAATCTTATATAGACATGAGACGTATTAAAAATTATTAGTTTCTTAAAATTAAACTTACATATAAATATTGATTACATAATTCAATGATGCAATAATTGTGTCTATTATTCTTTAAACCAAAGCATTTGCTCGTCCCTATTTAAACGAACCATTTCCTTCAATTAATACATATTTCTTCCATTTAAATAATATTTTCAATACAAGCTACAAATTTTAACTGAAAGAATAGTGGCAAAGAAATATTTTCTTAAGGAATCGTTTTTTTCTCACAATCAGTGTAGTATGGTTACAACCTTTTTGCATTTAGTATTTTTAAAGTTAATAACGACAAACTGAACCTACCTAATAAACTAACAAGTAGCAGCAGTTCTAATAAAGATTAATGGTTGATTAGTTAATTAATCTTACACCTAATTTAATGCATATGTCCATGTTGCGACCTTATGATAAATAAGATAATCTAGGTAAGGAATCAGGGAATTCACATAACTATAAGTGTGTAAGCAATCAGGAAATTTTCAGGAAAACACTTGAATAAATATAATATGCATGTGGCCAATGACCTTAACCTAGCAATCGATAGATTTAGCATTTTCGAGACTAACATGAACAGATTATATATGTATTATCGTATATGTACCAACGTAACATTACCAATAAACATTAATTAAAATATTTAAATAAGAAGCGTTCATATACCTATTGGATTTTCTAATTTAGAAAAAAAACGTGCCTGATTGTAGGTTACTCAGAATTGTTGTCTATGTAGCCACAATAAAAAAAAAACGAAAAATATTAAGAATCAATGAAAATTTACATATACCTAAACAAGTGTTTCATTGGCCTTTTTTTCTTTTGATATATAAATTACATTAATCTAGCCGTGGAATCTGCATATATTTGAATAACACTATTCATTTCTTTTTTCTGTGAAACACCTGGGCTATTTATAAATACTTTAGTGTTTAATTTGGCACCTGGGAATTATACCAGTTTATGGAAAAGTCTTAAAAAAACCCGTTTGGAAGATAAGCTAAATATGCACATGCACGCCTACATTGTCCCTTCTTTAATTGCTCATAAAGATGAGCGTGCGGTTCAAGATTCGGGCACATTACCTATTATTGGAAACTTGTTAGCGGAGGATCGTCCTGAAATTGAAATATCGTCGTTTCGACCTTTTATTTTTGCAAATCAACAAAATACAGGTATTTGTATATTTGATAGAAGCCTGTGCATATTGAAAGGTTGGTGTAGCTTTTACTGAACAGATGAATTTGTGCACAGTGGATTTAAAGTCAAAAACTTACGTAAATGGCACCTGTTAATCAATGTTTTATTTCGTTTTGTAGATAAATAGCTTGAAGCTAGTCTTTATAATGACGTATGAATATAAACTCAGTAGTGATGTATAAAACTGCTTCTTTAGGTTAGCAGCTACAACCTGCCTCTGCTATTTTTGGTTAGCAGCTTAAAAAAGCTGCTATTTTTTGTAGCAGTTTTCCTTACATACATATACGTTAAACAGATAAACTGTTTGTACAATTTTGCACACAGTTTATTGTGTCTTATTGTTACCGCTATTACATATACATATTTTTATTACATAAGCACCGAAGTTACAACTACAAAATGCTCCAAATCAAGAAATTATCAAAAAATTAAAAATCAATTTACTCATTTAAATTATTATTACCTTCATTCCTCACCGATTTTGTGAAAAAAAAACAATTAAAGTAATCATTGAAAAAATAATCTCTTCTGCGTCACGCGTCACCCAAAGTGATCAAGACGATCTAAATACGGCTATACGACAAAATTTGCAGGCTCCTGCGGCTCCGATAGAAACCGACACAAGACATTCCCTTTAAAAACTTTACATACTACATATTTAGAAACATTTTATACACTGCTTTACTGCTATACCACTACGAATATACATGTTTGTTTCACAACATTCGCACTTGTCTACTTGTCAGAAAACTGCTACAAAATAGCAACTAGCATGCTTCGTAGCAACCCGTCACTAAAACACGGTGTTTTCGCCGAATGGGTGTATCTGTATCAACGGTGTGACTGACACCAAGAAAAATGTAATAAAACCAGTAACTTATCATATTTTTCCACATATAAAGTCCTGCAGAGGAATTCTAGTCTTCGATTGCTCATTTGTGATTGCTGTAGTTAAACATATGAAACTAGATACTAACAATAAGATGCTGAAAACCATTCTGAATTCTAAAAATACCTGAACTAAATGAATAAACATATGGCATTTTTTAAGTTAGAACAGGCATCTAATTTGTTTGCTCTTTTCTGATGTTTTGGTTTAATGAAAAAGAATATTTTCAATAAAAAAATTGATATTTACATCGTACCATCGAAACATCGCCATAAAAACTTTTTTTCAAAGCTACGGAGTCACAGCAAAATGCTCTTTGCTGCAACACACAGGCTATAAGTGCACATTTTTCTGAGTAACTTAATGTGATGCGCATGACAGTTAATGTGTTAAGATCAAATAAATGTGTCTTTTTTTCATCATATGTTTCTATGATCATGTAAAAGATGGTTCCTACACAAAGTAGTAGAAATTGTTTCCCTCGTCGACAGTTATTAAGTCGTGAAACTAATGCACTAACGTTATGGCCTTTTCAGTAGTATCATTCACCGCTTTAAGAAAAGGTACAGTCCTTTGGGCTCCCTGAAATGAGATGGTAGATGACGAGAGCATTCTGAAGAAAAGTGTCATCAATGTTTAGACGAGAAGAACAAATCTTTGTTCTTAATGGAAAGAACTTTATCAACATTATCATTAGAAAGAGACAAGATAGCTGCTTCGTCAGATATATACCATAAATACTTGCAAAAATTATTCAAAGCTGCTTGAGAGAGTCTTATCCACATTTTTCGTAAGGCTTGATTGACTTTAGAAACATAAATCTCAGTAGGATGCTTTAACTGCTAAATTGCAAGCTACGGCTTGACAAAGATTGTCACAATAAACACATTTTTTTCCAAGGCTTTCTTGTCTTTCTTAGCCAATTTAAATTCAGAACGCGGGTAAAAATATTTATCGTATAAATACTTCATACCATCCGTCGCGCTTGGTTCATAGCATTAGGAGGCCTAATTTTTAAATCAATGATCAGAACTCCGCCCAAAAGATTACAGACAACTCTATAAGGCAATCTCTGACAACTCTAACAATCCGATAATTGTCTATTTATTGAAATTCATCTCTACAATTTATTTATAGCTTGGATATATTTGGCGTTAATGTTTTTGTAATTATCTTTAAACTTAAAAAAAAAAGATATGTCAGGACTGGTAGCTATTTGATGAATTTTGGTTTCAAATACACTTGTTAGCACAAGCACATAGACCTGATGTCGATAAGCAAAAAAGTCTCTATCTAATTTTTGTTCGTAAGCGTATGCAGGCTCCGCGCATGGCTTATGCAACCCGTAATCGACGCTGTAGTGCTACAACAGGGAATTTTCAAGTTTCAAATTACAGATTGCATTTCAAACAGCTTGTACCATTCAAAAAGTCTCGAGTTTTGGTGATAAGTTATTTCTTATTTCCAAAAGTAATAGCTACAAGTCGTTCTTCTTTAGAATCTCTGACGTTTAGAGCTGGCAATAGTTTACCGTCCCAGTGAATAGTGACAAAATGTGATATCTACTTCATTTTGGAAATCTATTTGATATGTATTCGTGTCTCATACCAAAATAGAACCTACTCACGAATGACAAGACTTGCACTTTCGCTGAAGGTTAATTTAACTTCGCGAATATTTAAAAAAAAAGAAGAGAACCTACCGATTTGATCAAAGTTTAAACCCCATTATTTGATCACTTATTTACGTCACCCACCAAGAAATATATTTTTTTTAGAATTACGTAGTTCCACTGACATCTTTAAAAGTACGTCTTGCGCGATTAGACTACTATTTATTAAATGACAATTGCGCGGAAATGTGCGGCTACCTCAGTGCAACATGATTAACACGTTTCTATGCAAGTCGGCACGGGTTGATTTCAATTACTAGTGATTTGTTATAAAACGAATACAATAGGAGGAACTACGAATAATTTTTTTACTTTGGAGAATAAGGGACACCCTATATCCTGAATATTTTTGCACAAATGGACAAAAGGCTTTCAACTGTTTTTAAAATTTTATTATTAGTTCCTTGGTTTTTATCTTTTTGGTCTTTTAAATAAAAAGTTTTGTTTCCTTCCTTTTGTTTCTAATGTCCACGTTTCGTTTATTTTTGTCGACATATTCAGGCATTTCTGAGGAAACAAGACACGCGTCAAATAAATTACAACTTTGTTTCATTTATCTAATAAGTTTATACTCTATATTCGTTTTAATATCACGAACAATCACGTGTGACATTTATATCTTATTATTTAATGTTTAAAATATGTAAAATAATATATTAAAAAAAGAACTAGAGACATTTTTGTAGGAAAGTTCATTTAACGATTTGTCATACTTTGATTACAGGTAAAATGTAATGTTGATGTAATGTATTTGTAGACAAAAGTGAATGAAACGTAGCGGGTAAAAAGAGAAAAAAGGAGAAAATCAACCTCGACTTTTAATTTAAACGACCTAAAATCCAAAAACCAAAAGAAACCAATTATTTAATTGAAAATATTGATTAGAGATAGATAACATTAAATAAAATTTTGGTAAACATTTTGTAGAATTACTTTGAAAAAGCGAAATTCACCATCGAAAGTCAGGACTGCTATTCCAGAAATTTATATATCCCTATCACTATTTGTAATCAATAAAAACTGTATTATTTAATTAACAAAATGATATACAGGATATAATAAAAATCACCAAATCGGCGCTAAAATATGCCATACGTTTTCGGTAGCAGTAGTTAGTTATCAGTGTTATAGGGGTACTTATGAGAAGCCGGCAATTTTTGCTTACTTGCAATTAATAATATTAAACAACCATTAATAGATAAAATAAAATTCTATGAACCAAGGAATAAAGTTTAAAATGAAAAAAGACTGTACAAAAGCGTTGTGTTTTTGTTTTTCCTGACTTCTTTTTAACCGTGCTTATAACACATACTATCACTTTTTATTTGTTTTCTTCGTGGTTTTTTTTTTTAATTTGTAATGATTAATATAATTAAGTAGTTTTTTGTGCCAACATGAGCGTATATTATTTACTGGAGGAAGTTTTAGACGAACATGAAGCTATTATCATCAAGAGTTGCTCATGATGGAAACCCGATATAAAGGAAAGAGCCTCATTAAAATGTTAGGAGAATACTGTTGGAGCGTCTGACAAAGACTATTCACGACTATAAAAAAAAAAGAAATAGACTTTTTTAATAAATACATTTACATTAATAATGGATACTTGATTTTTCTGACAAAAATATGCAATTACAGAAAACTTCTGGTCTTTCTCAAAATGCGCCAGAATGATTAAATTGATTTATTTTAACACCAGACTACAAGAAAAAATTCGTGTATGGATCAATGGAATTTTTTTTTTGCCATTGACCCGTGCAGGAATTTTTATACGAATTATGAATTTTTATGCCATCTAACAGGAAAATTTACTGCCCCTGCTACTGAATATTCATCCATTTCGTATATATTATACTAAAAGAACATAAATTTTTACTACGAATTATGAGTTTTTGACATTTAACAAGAGAATTACTATCCATCGCTGTAATATTACCACAGAATACGACTTTTCGAATATAAAATAATGCAATACTTCAAATAATTTTTCCAGGTCTCTTGATCGTGTATCACTTTTTGAAAGAATAAATCAATACGAAGTTCAAACTAAATTTTCCATGCATTTTTATCAGCGCAAACCTAAACAAAAACTTTAGTTTATACTGCTAAGATAGTAAGATTTAAACTGACTTGAATATACTAGAATTTCAATGATCTCGACTAGAAAAATCGCAACTGTAAAATATAAGTTTGACCTTACCCGAGAAAACTAATAAAAATATGTAATCTGCGGCCTAGACAGCCTTGGAAAAGTACAAGAAGCTGGATTTTTTTTAAAGGACATTTTGTAGTACAGTGTTATCTAACAAAATAAATGCTTTCAAGTGGAGTACTACAACGAAGCGAAAATATATTTGTTACTTTAAAGATATCCATGTTCTATTTGAGTTTTCTAACATCTTCAGAACTTCCATTCACATTAATAAAAGATATTAATGTTTAAACAGTATAAGAATATGAAATTTATGTTAAAGGTTGGAAATCTATCTAATCCGAAACAGTTAAGAATAGGGAATCACAATAAGTCACAACTAGTCACAGACAATGCAGTAAATTCACGAGATGGGCAAAAATTGCAGTCAAAATAGGAAAGTTGGTGTCAACACTTTATAACCGGCTCTAAGCAGTAGAGATTTGCATATATTTTATTCAATTAAGAATAGTTATAGTGTATAATATACCAATATTATTACACTACAAATTTTGATATTTTCAGGCAAATACGTTTCTATGTATCGACCGCTATAGTTTGTAATGCGACTCCTATAGGTTTTAATTTGGAAGAATAAATGAAAGTAATAACTGGCTAAGGTCTTTTCTAAGGCATTGCTAGGCGAGGCAACATTAATTATTAGGCAGATGCTAACATATTCTTGCTAATGTATTCTTCCAGAAGGCAAACACTCCTCGAACAGTTTAGGTAGCTAATAAGCATACCCTATAACAAATAAAATATTATACTATACTACATTATACTGTGCGTCAGGAAACTAATAAGCGGAACTATATTGCAGCAGGGCCCTAGTCGATACCGAGCGCATTAGTGAAACCTAAAGTACAATGAAGGCTGGCATGGAAATGTATTCAAGAACAGAATAGTTAGACTGGTCGTATTAATGTCACCTGTGAGTGCCTGAGCATTTGGGAATTGGGGGAAACTAAAAAGCTGAGGAGTTAACAACAGAAGGATTATAGGCTTTATATTCTAGGAGTGTCCAACAACGCAGCATGTAAAGAGCTTGAAAAAAACACAAAGGACGTTGCAATAATACAAATTTATGGAAATACTTTTATTAAGATACCATCAAAGAGGAAAAGTGAAGAACCACTAAAACTTAATGGTTATCATATTATATTATTGTAAGTTCTGGATTGGTGGATTTTTGTAGTTAGGTATTAGAATAACCAAAAAGGAATAAGTTCTATCCAATCCTCAAAACTTTTATTATGATTACAACTGGTTTTGGTTTTGACATCATCAAGCCAAACCACAATGGTTATCAGTTTCGCGCACTAACCTTCTAATAGGACATTGTGTGTTGCAAGGACGCCTACAGAAAAGTGAGACCAACACTGGAGGTGCCCAATGCGGACTATGTAATAGGATGAGAGAGATAATAAGAGAGAGAAATAAACCCAGAGGATTATTTTGACCCACCGGCGAGAAGATTGTATAGATAAGTTCCAGAGTGCCAGAACATTATAATAGCTGTGTTCGCAGAGGAATCACAAACTAGTCAGACGCGATTCGATTGGCTCAAAGAAATCCGAAACAGTTTTCTGACTGATTTCACGGTATATGATTGGCTCTGACTAGTTTGTGATTCCTCTGCGAACACAGCTAATGATGAACAATGGGTAAAAGGAAATGGAGATTAAATATAAAAAGCTAAGAGGCTGTAATGTTTTCGTAAGATTACATGTTACATGGGTCCCCCAAAAAGAACTAGGCCCATGCATTTTGTTGGGCTTTTAATAAAAAAAAAAACTATGTGTGGAATAACTTATGGTTATTAATAGGCAGTCAGTTGTTTATATTATAATGATTTCTATTTATAATTTTATAAGCAATCTTCATGAAAATATTACTTTTCTGTTTATGCCCTATAACGTTATTCAGAGATATCACTGCTCATCTAAACAATAATTAGTAATACAATAACGGTTACATGAAATAGTAATAATTCTGTAAAAGCATAGTCAACGTCAAAGGTGCGACATGAGTCATCCACACTTATTCGATAGGATGAAAATATGCATATAAAAAAAAATTAGGTAGGTAGTATAAATATTTTCTATAAAAATATACGAATATCTAATAAATTAATGTTTCATAAAAAAAACAAAATAAATCTTTTTACCGTAGTTATTTTTATCCAGCCATTACGTTAGTAGTGTACCCATTTTTTATGTGGTTAATTTTTCATTTCAACTTTATCCCGACTAAAAATAAAACATAGATTAATACAAGCAATAATAATTAATTTTATCCGAGTAAATTTTCACTAGACAAAAAGCATTTACATAAAATATGGGAGCATTAGAGTCTGGAGAAAAAAAATCGAAAATAATGGAACGTAGACTGGAATTGAAACTGCTTATGAATTCGCATGACAGTCAATTATTTGTAGTTATCTCTCAGTTAATTGTATTTATATAATTTAACATAATTCTTATTAGAAAGACAACGTAAAATATTAATGCCGTTTACAAATCCTGTCTTTGATTTGTGATTTTGTGGAATTTGTAAATGTACATGTAGACACACAATGGTGTGTCTACAAATGTATATATCCATATAATGACATGCTGAATAAAGTTAAACATATGTAATAATTACTTTCCATTGTATGCTTATGCCTTGTACTGTGTTACGATAAATAATGATTCGACCGTTACCACGAACTTACGTAATAGACATAAAGAAAAAACATAAATGAATAGAACACGACTCTGGAGAAATATATTTCATTTCTCTAAAAATATTTTAAGAGATTATATCGAACTGTAGTGTGTGTACCTAACGGATTAATTATCTACATACATAAAGATTATTAGGAGTAAATTTAAAAATAAATTAGAAAGTATGAATGTTCTTTTATAGTACTGCTTTCAATGAGTTTGCTGTTAATTTATTACAAAATTCTGTTAAGACAGTATGATAAATCGTACGAACGTAATATACGATAATATCGTATATTTTGAGATTTTGCCAGGAAAGTAAGAGTTAAAGTGTAACTTTTAAATAATGGTGTAAAGGGTATGTTAAGGATATTTCACTGCAGCTAAAGATGCTCACGTAAATGAGTGTAAAAACATACCTTCGTACTCATATTTTTTGGAACACTTTCCGTTGGTACACATGACAAGCGCTTCTAATTAGCACACATATATCTCACAAATTCACAGTAATAACACAATCTCGGAAAATCAAAATGCATATCCAGGAAACCACGAACTTATAATTATATAACAATATAATTTAATTGTTCTTAACGAATAAATAATAAGGACACTCGAAAATTGCAATAATGCACCAATTTCGATTCCGGTTTGGAAATAAAATCTCGCCAGACAAGAGCGACTAACACGTAAAGTAACAAAAAAGGCGAACGACACAAAACAAACGATATCAAGTCATCAGTATCTGGTGGTCGTCGATTGTGATACACCTCATCGTGTATTGTCCGCAATTGCACGAAACTATTGCACACCGCCGTAGTGTCATTGGTGGTAGATGAGCGACTTTTGACAGGTCGAACTTCTCGTGCCGTAGAACATTACTAGCAATCGTCCGAACTTGTAAAATGGATCGGGTCCGATGGTGGTTTGTATGTATGTGATGTAGTTTTATACAAGTGTGAGTGTGTTACAAATGTGAACACTTCTCTTGATACCTGTTTCAGGTGGCTTAGCGCAGTCGCAGGTCTCATCAAAAACACGAGGTCACACCATTTACATACCTATCAGTGGTCTGTTTATATGTTTTCACATGCGAGTGCAATATATGTGTGTATTTTGAGTTTTTCCTCATAATAACATGATTTTTATATACGTGCATGGTGCACAGTGGGCGTATGTTACTGTTATATTATTTATTTACATTTAAAGTAATGACCATATTTCCCGGTTATTTGTATCTCGTTAACTTACACTGGAAATTTTATTGATATTACAACATGTAAAATTATGTAAGGAATAGGCACACTGTTATAAATGATTTTTTATACGTTTATTCAATGGATTACAAAAATGGAAATCTAACGTTTTTAAAGAAAGCTAAGTAAACGGAATGCAGGCTATATTTTATAGCTCGTAATTTTGAAAAAAAAATTGTTAAAACAAGAATTGAATAAGATTAATTGTAATTAAAGTGTTCATCAAAAATAAATTCATATAGGATTTTGGCGGAGGCGCGCTCTAGCACGGCACGCCGTAACAAAAAAAAACAATAAGCAACTACATATATACCTTAGACTACTAAATTTTGGGTATCATACAGGAATACCAAATCATCTTCAAACAATTTCTGTGACGGCATCTATCAATCTATGCAGATTGTGCTTAACCTGAGCTTTGGCGTATTCACTGCATGGAATTTTTATTTAGCGATTACGAGATCTTTTATTTGAAATTTATTTTATGTTTTGAAAGAAAGAAATATAGATTCCTTTTTTCAAAACATAGATAGAATAGTCAAGAGCATTTTAAAGAATGTTACAACGCCAAAAATATTCTTAATTATATAAAATGCCAAAAAGTTGAAACGAATATTTATTATAAATAAAACATGTTTTCATTTGGGCATTCTAACCAAATAAATATAATTTTTATTAACTGTTATTATTTGTCCTTTTTAATAGGTTGAATGAAATATTGGCTAGATGATAATAAAAGAACTTTTTAAATGTTGTAAAAATTTAATAAGTCTTTTTTAATTAATTGGTTATTATTTTTTTCTGGCAACATTATGTTGTTACGTCATTTAACAAATTACGAATAAAAACATCACAACATATTAAATTTTTTAGTACAAATAAATTAATTTGTATATGGGGCACAAATATAATATATAAAAGTTTAGATTATTCATTTATTTTATATTATATCATTCGTAATTTGTTTAATTGTCATAATAGCGTAATGTTGTGAACAACTTTAGAAAAATAATATCCAAGTAATTCAAAAAGGCTCGAAATCTCAAAAATAGTCGATACGCTTAAAGTCGAAAGATTTAAGAAGTTCTTCTAATATCGCCCAGCCAATATTTCATTAATATATTATAAATAACAACCAAGAATTTCATTCATTTATTATGTCTGTCATTAATCATAACGTTGTTATTTATTGACGTCGTTGGCGCTTTGTGTTTGAATTTGATATCCATATTTTAAGTATAGTAAATACATACTTACAACGGAAGGCACCCAAGTTGAGCTCTCCGATTTTGAAAAAAAAAGGCGGTGATAATTTTATTTTTAAAGTTATTTATAATCAGTTGCATACATTGGCAAACATAAACACATTGATTTGCCAAACGTGAAAAACTAATTTATATTTACGAGATGACCTACAACGCAGGAACTTCTTTTGGTATAACTATTTGTACGCATCACTTTATTTTTTTTATATTTTAATATAATAAACGATTTGCAATTGAAATACACTGCCACACTAACTTCCTAAAATGAATATTTGGAAAAAAATCAAAAAACTCTAACCTATATTTTTACATGTAGTTTAAAGATTAAAGAAAGAAAATTGAATCTATAATATACAAGAGCAAGGGTGAGAAAAAATAATATTTTTTAAGCCCCTACTAACCAGATCGTGGGTGCGCCATTGTTCTTTATTCAACCTAAAATGTATGGCTGCTAACAAGGGATGATTTAATCTTTACCAGATCTCTGTATTTCTTCTCGTTTCTGAAATATTGTAAAAAATGTGTTTTGGGGGAAAACTTTGAGCCCCAACTTCACTCCTCAGAACCAAATATGGGGCACTAAAAAAATACGTGCTAAATATTTTTCGGTGTTCTACTTTCTTACCAAATTTTATCAAATCGGAGGGATCAATTTGGGTGCCTTTCCTTGTTAGTCTAATGCAACATTGATATTTTCATTCATGTAGTTGCATACAGCTGTCAATACTATGTATAAACTCCTTTGGTTCAACATTAAGGTAAAATAACTTCATTATGATAAATGGCACTGTAAGGTTTTTCTTGTGCCGAATTATTCCCCGTGTAAACCCCTTTCAATCCATACAAAACATTGATATTGTCTCATGGACAATTCTTAATTTAATATTTTTGTGTAAATTGGACTTCCGTTTTCCTTTTTTGTTAGACCTTTTTTCCCTTACCTAAAAAGTTTTTTTTCTTCTTGGGATGTCAGTCACCGAAGAGAAACAACAGCTTCTTATGAATGCATTTTAATTTTTCCTATTAGCATTAAGATTGCTTGAAAATGTTGCTAACTGCTAAAATGCATTCATAAAGAAACTTCTTTGTTTCTCTAACTTGACCGATATTCTAAAAAAAAAATTACATAAAATGGACGAATTCTTAATTTTAAAATACGCCCTCATATACCTAAATCACACAAATTAACAATGACACAAACAATTGGAAAGACATGTTTATTTGCTTAATAAGAATTATTAATTCAGTGGAGAAGCGTCAAAATTTAAAAATACAAGAGCGAAGTTTTGTTGGTGAAGTATCTTTGAATATGTATTTCTCATCACCACAGAATTATTTTTATTTAATGACAGTTCAAGTAATGCACTTTGGTGTACTGTTGGGCTGTCATGCACATAAAATTTTCTTATAAGTCACACTCGTATAAAAAGTCTTGGTGAGATTGACATCATACACTTCTAAAGCTTCATATTATTCTTACTAAGCACTATTTTGCTATTACTTTGTTCTTTGTTCATTAGCTACTACACGGAAAATGGTAAATTAATGCTTAATATTAAATTAATGATACAACGGGTCCCATATGATTAGGTTATTATCAGATTAAAGTTATATATACTGGTGTTCTTCACTTAACTACCAGTCAAATACGGGAGAGAGGTGTAGACAGTGTAACAGTTTCTTTTTTCAGTTTTTCAACTCTTTCTAACATTTCCAAAAAAAAAAAACTAAAACAAGAATGGACGTTCAACTAATATGTTACTTGAAAATAAATATGGTTTTGTTAAGTATTGATGTAAAACAATAATTGTGGTACTTGAGTACTGTGTTACAAATGTTCAAGTGAGCAAACTTGCATTGAATAGTAGTATACCGTAGAAGCCACATCAAAATACGAACAGAAGCGTGTGCTTCATGCATAAAATAGAGTTGGGCAATTGTCCGGCGGAGCAGATATGCATTTCGACGCGGGCCTTAAATAAAGTAATATAAAAAAGCAAATCAATCGTATTATTGTAATTTAGTATGTATTTATAATCATAAGTCCATATTAATAGGGTTGTGTGAATCTCCCTTGGGGATAAAATCGGACAGGCGGGCGAAAAACGGCCACCTTGCTGCATTCGCATTTAATTCACTACATATTTGATAAAATAAATACTTTTACATACTAATGAGTGTGAGATGTTAGGACTCATAATTGTGAAAGATATTTGCTAATTTTCCAATATATTCTACAAATAAGTTTGATTAGAACACAATTCGTAATATTATATGAGTAAGCATAAAATTTGCGCTAACGCTAGTAAGAGATAAATGTAGAAAATACATACAAATGTCGCTAATGAGACAGACATCGATGTTTCGCCTTTTCAGGCTCGTCATCGCCATAATTTTGCGAATTTGTATGTACGCAAAAGGCGTATATTAGCACTAGATGTAATTAATACTATTAGTGTGAGATGTTAGGAAACTCAACTATTTTGAAAGATATTTTGCTAATTTTCAATATATATCTACAAATACATGGAATTAGAACACAAATTCGTATATTATATGGAGTAAGCAACTAATTTTGCGCTTGGCTAGAATGATTAAATGTAGAAAATACATACAAATGTCGCTATTGACAGCATCGATGTTTCGCTTTCAAGGCTCGTCAGTGCCAATTTTGCGACATTGTAGTCCAAAGGGTAATATGCCTAGATTGTAATTAATACTATATGAGTGTGAGATGTTAGGAATCATATTTTGAAGATTTTTTGCTATTTCCAATATAATATCTACAATATGTTCTATTAGAACACAATTCGTATATTATATGGGTAGCACTAAATTGTGCGCTATGCGCTAGTAAATGGATTAAATGTAGAAAAATACAACAAAATGTCGTATTCCCAAACATCGATGTTCCGCCTTTTCAGGCTCGTCATGCAATTTTTGCGACATTTGTAGTACCGCACAAGGCGTATATATAGCCACTAGATGTAATTAATCTATATGAATGTGAGATGTAGGAACTCATTTCTTTGAAGATATTTTGCTAATTTCCAATATAATAATCTACAATATTCTGATTAGAAAAAATTCGTAATATTATATGGAGTAAGCATAAAAAATTTGGCTATGCGCTAGTATGGATTAAATGTAGAAAAATACATACAAATGGCGCTAATTGGCCAGACATCGATTTTCGGCCTTTCAAGGCTCTTGTCAGTG
>RXPK01004548.1:0-23720 GCA_004143645.1 Protaetia brevitarsis | reverse complement strand
ATTAATGTTGCTGTCGCTAAACAAATTCTGGCAGTGTTTGAGAAAGGATCCACCAGAAGTATAAAAAACGTAGCTGAATTACTCGGAATTTCACCAAAATAACAAACACGTATTCCATTTTACTCGGGTTCTAGGTAGGTAATTTTTGAACAAACAACTTTTATGTGTTAACACCTATGATGTTAATCTGGCCTTATGTTAGCACGTATGGGATGTACTTAACATCTCAAAATTGAATTAAAAAACTATCTGGCAGCAAGTAATGCATTCTTACGCGTATCTATTAATTGTAGGTCTCGAAATTCTTGACTTTAATAACCGTGTCCTTTTTGTATGTTTTATACACACAATGTGATGCTTTACTTCAACAATATTCTGTGGATGAGATCTAAATTACTAAGAGGAATCGCCCGAATTGTAACTGGGTTACCAATCCTCAATGAATTCAGGCCGATTGTTTTTCAAAATGAAAGTTGAGTTGTACACTGGAAATTAGCCGTCTTAATAATGCGTTCCTACTTTATGGACTGTGAAGCATAGTCCTAGTCCATGGCTCCACCATTCCAGAAGTAACTCTGTTAGGTTTTTATGTCTGGTACGGGTCAAAGAACTTATTGCTTGTTGTTGGAAATTGAAACAAGGGACGGTTTAGTTCAACGTATTGAAGCGTTTTCGACACTATTAGACAACAAATGCGCTTACACACACCTGTATAAATAAGGCACGTACACTGAATTTATGTCTCCCTAAAATTTATTTGTGAGCGAATAATACATCTTGTTTAAATGTAAACATATCTGAAGCGCTCTACGAAAACTTGAGCGCTTAATGAAACAACGGCCACATTTTGAGCAAATACAGAGACACAATATATTTATAAAATACAAAGAAATAATAACTTAGGGAGACATGAGTTTTGAATTTGCGCAACGGAGTATGCGCAACGGAAATCAGCAATTCGAGGAAGATTTGTGATCACTCAATAAATGTTAAAAAGGAACTTATCGCTAATATCTAAAATCAGTCTGACCTGTGCTGATATACATGTTTAGTGAATTAGTCAAACGGTGTAATCAATGTTTTTCATAGCATATGACATACCACGGAACAGACTAGAGCAATTTTTTAAAGGAATTAGAAGATCACAATCGCTTTCATTTTTTTTATTGCAATACGAAGTTGAGTTAAAGATTATTTTTACCTAACTATGAAAATTAGAAGTTATTTACAAGTAATTATGAATTTGGTTGAGCCACACAAAATTAAACTTCATTTTTTTTTTAAGTGTAAAAGCTGAATTTTGTGATTTTGCAAAATAAGTCAAAATAAAAAAAAAAACGTGGGATTAACATTGAGTTATTGGGCCTTAAAAGAGAGGAAATGATCTCTTCTGTCGACATATGACGCACTATAACAGTAAGTAATGCGCAAACCGAAAATTTACATGTATGTAGTTGCACTTTTCAGGTTATCTGTGGCTGCGTATAATTTTGCAGAACCCACATGATGCTGCGCAGGCTTGCTGACTGAAACTGAGGGTCCATTTTGCTTTCATTGCCTGTATTACTTTTCGATGAGAAACAGTTATTGTGCTGTCACTATTTATTCATTTTCTTGCTATTATTTATTTCGATTATTAATATTAATTTCTCTTAAATATTATTTTTCATTACATTCATTATTATATTTCTTTTTATATAATATTAATAAATTCAAATTATTATTATATTATTGGTTAAATCATAGGATTGAAAGTTGTTACAAAAGTGAACAAGTTGCAGGTGTCTGCTGATGAATAAATAAATTACGTAGGTAATGTACTTACCGATTTTCCGAAGAAATCACCTAACGACACCATAACAATGCCGTTGACTGGTACTCCAATTAAAGCGTAAAATATCATAAAAATTCTTCCCATACTGGTCGTGGGCGCTAAATTACCATACCCTGAAATTTAACAATGATTAAGTAAAAGTTTCATTATATGGGGTGATAGTTTTGGCAAAATTTGTAAATAACAATTACTTCTTTTGAAGATAGAATCTTAATCGTCAATAATTCTCAAAGGATTGATCATCATTGATACATCTTTTGATTGGGCAAGTTTTTATCGTGTCAGAATTGCAATCATACTAACTTTTGACTACCATGGCAGAGTCCATTTGGACGTTTGCAAAATGACGTTTGCAGTTATACAATCTGCTAATAGATAAGGACATACAAGGGATTATGCATTGTTCAGCGAACTGGTAGCTTATCACTATTCGACTGCAATTATGCAGGCTTTCTCTTAGTAGAAATCTCAGTTCAGCTCACCTCATTTGTCTCGGCTCAGTTAAATGCGTGCTCAGCTTATTTCCCCGAGTTCGATGATGTCCCAGTAAAGTGGTATTTTGCATCCTCTACCCCTAGTCTAAGAGTTGATTACACACGTTTCAGTGTGACTAAGTGTAGTCACTACCTTAATTGAGTTTTGTGCATAAAATAATGGCAGAATGAGAGGTGCAAGTTTACGCTAGGGCGTAGAGCGTGGGAAAAGATCAAAGCATCTTTTTATGCTCAAAAATGTCATTCCTGTGGTTACAATTTTATAGTACACAAAGTGCACGAATACGGGCAACAATAAGCGAGCGTCTGCTTGAGGAGGAGGTTGAAAACAAAGAGTGGGCAGACGGCGATTAAAATTGTTAAAGATTTTGCAAATTAATGTTATTCCTATATCTATGAAAATTTGCTTATATTCCCTGTACCGTATTACTCTCGGAATGCCAGACCTGAAAGCAGAGGAGAAATCATTGGAAGACGGTCGGATCTAATACGTATAATTTCTGGTTTTACCTTTTTTAACATTATTTCGGCAGTTTTGAGTCTTTCTAAGGTAAGAATAACTATTTTATATCAGAGTGTGAGAAATTACAGACATTACTTTATGGGATAAACTGTTGTCAGAGGATGAATTACTTGGTCAAGATTTATTACATGAATTTTTTTTAACACTGTAGATTACAGCGAATGTATCTGCCTAGAGAATTTCACGCAGTGTCATTGGCAGAATTATCAGTATTAAACTTCCGTTCGCATTTGAAGCTCCAACCATAAGCAGTACTTGCACCAGAATATTTACTAATCGAGAGATAACGGTGTGAAAAGAAGAAAAAGTCATATCTACCTTTATTCACACGAATAAAAAATTTCGTTCGTAAAAAGTTATCTACAGAAACCAAGATAAATGCAATGTTGTGCAAAATATGCCAGGAACATGTAAAGGCTAAAAATATATTGGTTAGTTCTTTTATGTAAATATAATTATACTTCTTTCTACTGCCGGAAATAAATTTGGACTGTGCTTGATACCAGACACGATAGAGAAGGAATAAGGTTACTTATTTCAAAATATTTTATTTTTTCAAGAATAAAGAACAAATATGTCTTAAGGAACTATAGCGTAGTAACAAACGCAAAAGATGTCCGTTTACTTCGTGCCACAGTAGTTTATTTGTGGTTTCAGAAATCCACCAATTTTCGAAATAGTGGTCCCGAAATAAATTACAGAGGGGTTGACTCGAATACTTACTTTGTGGGTTCTTTCTTTTTGTTGAGATTAATTTCTGTAAAGTGTGTATTATCATGCCAAAAAATAAGTGTTTGAATACAAAGATCTCATTGCAAAAGAAAAAATCAGGCTCTATCTTGACCAGATCATAATATTTTTATGATAATTTCGTACAATACTAGGAAGGGTTAAATTTTAAAGTTTATTCACCGTACATTAGAAATAATTTTGGCTTAAGTTTCTATCTTCAATGTACTTATAAAAATGAGATCAAACGGAACTAGTTTGAAAAAGAACTCGAAAAGACTCGCAATGAAGACGTTTTGTAGCATATTTATAAACCAGATTCATATATCATGTTATACAACTTACCTACGGTGGTAACTACTGTGATAACAAAAAATACCGAATGATAAAAATCCCATTTCGCAGGATGTTCATCGTCTGTTACGTTAGACCTCATCGGCTTTCCACAGTATTCAGTTAGTTTGTTGAATATTTCCTCTTCTGTGTCTTCTTCTGTTGGAACATAATGTTTATGAAGTAATTCTGCAACCAAATGCACGCTGAGCACATGGTATAATTTTAAAAGTTCAGTTTTATAGTTTCATGTTTCCCAAAGAAAATATTCCTACGTCCAAATGCTTCTAAATTTAACAATAAAATTTGCTGTGTAGATTGGCTAAGATTATGTGGGGTGTCAGCAAATTGTTTTTTCTCTAACAAGAAATGAAACACATAGCAAGTTGTAAAAGTATGAAAAATCGCTGAATGAATTACTCTAAAAATAATATATGTGATAGATATGATTTTCATACCGGACGGAGCAGAGAGGCATAAGAATAAGAATTTATAGAGAAAGATATCCAAACACAGACACAAGACATCAAAGAAAAGTTTTTGAAAAACTAATGGCGAGATTTATTGAAACGGAAAATGTCCTTTACGAGAAATGCACAAGCTCTAAAAGAAGAACAAATGAAGAAAATGAAGTAAGTAATAAGTTCATTATTATTCAGATGAAAATTCTAAAATTTTTCGACAAGTGGATCAGTAATATATATTTTTCTATAGGTAATATTTCATTTTTGCATTTGTCATCAATGAATACACCCAATGAAAGAACAACCTGTTCAGTTTGAGTGAGAGAGAAGATTAGTGCGCCATCTACCTCCTCAATTTTTGCGCAGAAACTTATTCACTTACTGCCTGATAACCCCAAAACTACTTTCATAATCTGCACAGGAATTGAGACTGCGATTAAGTATCTTTAATCGTATAAAACTATAGAGGTGGTTCTATTTCCATAAATTAATTATACTATAATAGCATATTTTTATGAATGTATCTTTAATCGTATAAAGCTGTAGAGGTAGTTCTATTTCAATAAATTAATTATACTATAATAGCACATTTTTATGAAACACCAATATATATAGTATATTTTTTGAAGTTGCGTAATTAACTTTATATCATATCTCCGAAATATCAAATTACTATCCAAAATACAGGTCTAATAACAAAAAAACAGACCTACTATTGCTGTACCCTGTATATTCATATTGGACTCCTAATCATGTTGATCGATTTAAATTAATACGCTCAACTAATTGCTATTTAAATCATTCAATCTTACAATACGGACAATTGAAAGTTATGAAATTTAGTTTAGCTGATTATGAGTATATGATACAAGCAAACGCGTATTGTAGAAACTAAACAAGAATCCTTAAGAACTATAAGAGAAATAACCATTTTCCAAATGATACAGGTAAAAAGACTTTATAATAATTCAAGTTTAAATGTTGCGGACTTATTAAGGGAATGCCCGTGAAATTAATATTATTAATGTATTGTAAGTATAAAACTATTATGAAGAAACAGGGCAGATAATCTCTTGCCACATATTGTAAGAAAAATGAATAGCATCATCTTTAAATATACAGTGTTACAAGTGTTAAACACTTTGTAGAGTGAATTATCCCTGAATATGCAGAAAAGTCTGGTGGTATATAGGTTTACAAACTACCGATTTGGGGGATAGATTATTCCTTTTTGTAACATTTTGTTTTAGGAAGAGTTGCATACTATTTTATTACCTATGATAATTTACTAAAATAGTAATTTCTTTCTAAAATAGTATAGATTGATATAACCACAACTGATTAACAAGTGCGATTTGATGTAATGTACATATATAAATAATCATCATCGTTTTTACATAGCTTGAAATTCAAATCAGCTATTAATTTCAATGCCAATTCTTATTAACTAAAGATATTATTGTATTGACAAGCAATTCTATTATTTTGATATGTTTACTTTTGGTTCCTTCTGTTTTATGTAAGTAAAGAACGATCTACTGACTTTTTGAAGAACTTCACTTTTTAATGATTCCTTTTTCTTTATACCAAGAAGAAATTGCAAGCTCTGCCGCGTGAAGTACATTAAATTTATCGTGCGATAAATATTCACAATTTGTCCCAAAAAATCCACTAAAATTTACTAATGTTTAACATCAGAAATAAGAACTTTGACCTATTTCAGCATTTTTTTTTGAGTTTTAAAAATATCAACATCATATACAATATACAGCATATACATACATTAGTAATTCATATTTCAAACTTTAACACCAATCGATGCAGAATTTTGCGTAAGATTTAAAGCTATTAAAATAATAATACAGTAAGTCTCCTATTTAAGAAAGAGAAGTGGTTCGAAAAATTGTATAGAACTACCTCGCTCGGATGCTTGATTAGTAAGTAGATCTTAATTTTCTCATTAGCATTCTTGATAATCAAAATGCTATTCGCAAGGTGTCTAATTACTAACAGGAGAACATACCGCACAATACAAATGGAATTTTTGGAAATAAAAAAAAATAATATTTATGTATTATTGAATAAATTAATAAATAGATAAATTTTGTAAATGTTAAGCCGAATACTACAAAATATTTGCAGGAGCTGAAACAAGAAACTACCTAACGAATAATGCAAATTTATATGTATTTTTTTGCTAGAAATATGCAATAAATTTTTCATAACTTTATTCTTTCTTTTGCCGACTGTAAGTTGTTTACATTATTGACCTTGCAATGTTGGTTTCTTTAATATATTATATCGCATTAAGTTCTAAACAGCATATTAATGAAAATGCAGTAAAACGTTTAGCACTAGTGATGCTGATGATATAAGTTGTAATTCATTAATCATCGACTCTCTAAACTTTTCTTTATATGATTAAATACACATTTACTCTAAAATACGAATTTGGTCGAAAATGGTGCTGTCTTAAAAGGTGTTCCAAGAAATTGGTACAAGATTTGAACGTAAAATCCATAAGGCAGAATATTCTCAGCAATACGGAAAAAACAATAACATTTTTATTAAGCCAACGCGTAAAAATTACTCCCTGGAGAACTATAGCTAGCTTGACATTTGAAATTTTGAATGGTTACTTTATTTAAGTAAAAACTATAAAATGTGTAATGGCATAATAAATAAATCAGCAAAACGCTTCTGTTTATCCAATCTGGTTACTTAGAGAATTTTATCTCACTATACATATATTTCGGCCTGACGCCATCTTCATGTGAAAATAAACGTCAAAATTATTATAAGAATATAAATCAAAACAAAATCACAAATATCGATCAAATTATTAGAAGCATTTAACAAAACAAATTAAAATATGTTTATTATGTCAATATGGAACAAAAAAACATTTTTTCGCCTGACTGTTGTTAAAGACATACGTTTTATGTTAATTCCATTTTTATATTGATGTATTTTGGTTGACCTACATATATTCCTATAACTTGAACATTTATTTTTACCTGAATATGGTCTCTGACCGAAACATGTAGTGAAATAAGATTCTAAATAAATAGATTGGATTGAATAAATGCGTTTTTACTAATTTATTTATTATACTATTATTATATCTACCTAATCTAGATAGGTACATAATGAATACAAAATTTATTCTCAAATATATCTCATTTGTTATTATTAAATGCTTGAGTGTCCTGTGCGAAATGCTTTAAGCATATTTTACTTTACATAATACATTCAGAGCTAAGTGTTGTGCATGTTGGTAATAAATTTGTTCAGTCAAAATATAAGAGGTCATAATAAATGTGCTTTATTATGCTTTGTGGATTTTTAGCCATAATTCGAGCATTTGCGGCTTTGGCTATTACAGATAAGATTTCTGTTCATAAATTTGCCAAGCTAAATCGATTTATATTCATATATTAAATATGTAGTTTTTGTACTTTCACCAATGTAATAGCATTTCTAGTGGTGAATGTAGGTGCAGTTCACGTTTTTCTTTAATGCAAATACGAATTATAATAAAGAATTTCCCAATCGAAATATTTTCTATAAAAGTTTTGATTTTCAGGAGACGATATACACGTATTCAAATAAGTAAAATTGAAATAGTTAGGGTATGTATGGTCAAAGAAGTATAATTAATAAAAATATTTAAATAAGACGACTTGGTAAACATTAACCTAACAATCAGTTAAACTTAAATGCATTCCCAAAAAAAAAATTATATATATCTAGCACGTCCATCATTGTATTCGTAGGAATTCATCGCAAATTGCTTTGTAACAAAGAGTGATTTAAAGTTATTTGGTCTGTCATTGTAACGTGATTAGTTATTAGAAAGGTATAATAAAAGATAATAAAAGATGTAATTAAAGAAAATTATTTCCTAGATTCTCAAATAGTTTATATGACATTGTAAAACGTTACCTTCTATAACTTTTCTTTCTTCTCGCTCAATTTCTCGCACCCTAGCTTCTTCTTTAGTTTCCACCGTATAGAAAAAACACGCACCCAGTAAAATATAAATGATTAGCAGACCTAGTAGTACAAACCACTGTTTTTTTGACATCATTTTTGGTATTATCCTATGGATGAAAAGGCATTGTTGTCGCTTAATGTAATAATTTATATATTCTTACCTTATTAAAGATACTTCAGTAACTTATAAATCACAGTTCGGTCAATAGCATAATAATAAAATATGTGGAACGTTACAAGATTACCATGCATAAAAGGTCGTATCTTAATAAAACTAACATTAGGAGCGCTTTATACACAATTGATACCGATCTTTTGTAACAAATTTCAAAGGTGTGGTGTAAATTGTCACCGGCACTCGAATCACAAGCCCTTTCGTACATGATACATGAATGAGCGAAACGCGCACAGAAATCACAAAGCACGCTGGGTCAATGTGGATCACAGATGTAGTTGCTTTTTTATAAATAATTAAATTGAGCTTTACTATTATACGTTAAGTATTAAACTATATACGGTACGATCTGTCCGTCCACCAACTGCGGGTATGGTAAGGTACCTAATCGTGCGTATTCTGAACTGATAGGATTGGCTCATGGTAAGTTTGAGGTGGCTAATGTGTGAATAAACAATATCGCTTAAGTAGTATGTTAACAAGATATTAGCACTATTATTTGTAGATTGATTCGCATACCTACGAGGTTTGTTATCGATTTTAAAAATATTGTACAATGGAGGAGAGATATGTTACGTATTTTTTGTCCTTTACTACTTGTATCACTTCACGCAATAAGTATACAATTGTAAATACTTATATCTTTTGTACTTACTTAATGAACAACCGACTAATGTACTAATTCGTTTCTTTCAAGTCAACAAATGTCTATAGATGAGAAGGTGATTGGTTCATTACTAAATATGTCTATATTATATATAAAACTAGAGTACAATAGTAAAATAAACCCTCCTATAACAAGGTGAATTTATCTAATTCCAGTATAATTGTCACATTCTTATTTTTTCCTTAGAATTATTTACATTTTTGCTCAAATTTAGCAAATTACGTATCAAAGTAAACTTTTCGTATATGTGAATGTTTTAAAAACATTCCATATTACGATTTATAACCGCCAACACGGATATACGAAGTTGATAATGCAATGCAATTCAAACAAAGAATTTACTATGCATCATATTATCATATTTCGGATATATCAAAACCGATACGGAAACATTTTTTTTCCCCATGGGCGGGTGTAAAACCCGAGGAAGGCAGCTCGGCCAGAGAGACCTATTGTGCCCCCATGTCCATATTTAGCCCTCTCGCTCAGGTTGCACCCTATCAAAGAAGTTCGCAATCTGGGTGAAAGTTAATTGTCAACTCTGTTCGTCCAACCGATCGACCCCAAAGTGCCTCTGCCTCTCCCCATCCACTGCGGAGCAGTGAGAAGAAGGTGAGCAGGAGTTTCCTCCGCCCCTCCACACCTCCTGCACAGGGAAGAGTCCACTAGCCCCATGCGGTGCCTGTGTTTATTTAGTGCGCAGTGCCCAGTTAAGATTCCTTTGAGTAATCTCAATCTGTCCCTGCTCATAAAGACTGCTTTACGGAGTCTTTCCTGATAAGGTTGGAGTCCTAGGGATTTACAGTGTCTAGCGCCGGCAAGTCTATTCCAGAGGGAACAGTGCCTAGCAGCAAGTTGGGACCTGACAAACGTTTTGATCGCCCCATACGAGCTGCCACACGTCGGTTCTGGACCCACGAACGGCACCCCGCTGGCGCCCTCAGCTAACGTGTCAGCGATTTCATTGCCTCTGATCCCAGAGTGACCTGGCACCCATCTCAATGTAACGTTAAGATGTTCCGCCAACTGTTTCAGTATTCTGTGGCACCCCCAGTACCACCTCAGAGTCAAATCTGACAGCCCGCCAAAGCTTTGAGGCAGCTTGCTGTCGGAGATGATTTCAATCCTTCCATTTTTGCGTGGGCAGTTTAAGATGCCTCAGCACAAGTCTGAATGGCAATGATTTCGGCTTGGAAGACGGTGGGGGAGGTTCCTAGGCTGAAAGCTTCCCGTCCCGCTCGCCGTCCCTCCAGATTCCAATACCGTGCATTACACGTTTTCGAGCATCGACGAACCAACGGGAATACCTCGATTTGGTTTGCGGATGTATGCAATTGCAGTTTCTCTGCTGGAGTATCTACCCTGTATCCCCCAGAGAAGCTGAAAACGGCGAGATCTTATCTGCCTTTACGGACAGTGTTACTGTTGTTCTATGTAGTTGAAGATGCTGGTATGATCTCCGACTTTGCCGGAGAAGCCCTTGCATCCAGTACATTTTGCTCTGTAGGCCCCTAGGACTGCCTCAGACCACAGCACCAACTGCAGCGGGGGAAGCCCAAGAATGGTTTCCATAGCAGCAGTCGGCGCTGAGGACATGGCTCCCGTGATCCCCAAACAGGCAATCCTCTGGACTTTGCTAAGCGCACTTATAGCATAGCCTAGATTTGCTTTATGCCACCAGACCAGCGAGGCGTAAGTTATAGAGGGTACTATGACCTTCGTGTACAAGCAGTGTACCATTGAAGGCTTTAGCCCCCACGCTTTACCGAACATACCTCTGCAGGCCCAGAAGTTCCTGATGGCTTTGTTCGTCACATGTTCTAGGTGTGATTTGTACAGCAGTTTAGCGTCCCAGATAACACCCAGGTATTTAACCTCGGTTGATATACGGAAACATTTCAAAAATGAAGAAAGATTGAAATTGTCAAATATGGACTTATTATTGAAGTTATAGTTATAATGAAAATAACTAGTGTAAAAATAATTCCTATGTGCGTATGTTTCTGTGTTTTTATTACTCAAGATCTAAAAGTTGTCGAATGAGACATGCACCTTGAGATAAAGTACATATTGTAGCCGTGATTTCCAAATTTGAAATTTAGCGAAATCACCTTATGCAAATAATAAACATATTTATATACCTATTTGAGTTCGATTCAAATGTAAAGTACCTGTTCATAACACCTGCCGGCAAACTAAAACGTATATGTAGAGGCGTCATTTTTCTAGCAATGGTGTGCCTTCAATAATCTTATTTATCCCTTAGAGTGTTAAGATACTATACTAATCAATTTTCGCCATTTTTATTCCTTCATTATATTGGTTACGGTAACGTGCTAATGTTCTCGTAACAGAGAGACATTTAATACGTATATTTAAAATTTGCACAAGTTTCAACTAAAGTCTTTCGGTGATTGTACATTTTTCACTAATTCAAGGTTTTCTAAGTCGATCTCATGTGCGCCATCGTTTATACGTTGCGCAACGCTGAATCAGTCAACTCTACCAAATCGATAACATGCAATGTGTTCTTTGAATCTAGTTGCGATACCACGCTTTGTTTGTCCAATATAAATTTTATCAGACCCATTACAACCGATTTTGAATGCCCGATCTTTCGTTGGGGCGGGGTTTATCATTTGCATTACATAGATTTCTGAGTGTGTTCCGCGAGAAAAAGCAAATGTTTAAATTCTGTTTTTTTTTAAATGTTGCCTAAACCTTTTGAAATACGATAAAAAAGTAGTTTAACAAACTTTTTTATCGCGATTGTCTTCTGAAGTTAAAGTCGTGGCACTTCTAACATAATGTTCATACTGGGCTTTCTTTACGCTCCGAATTACATCTACAGAAAAATAACTATTAGAGATCGCTACCTTTTTAATGAATTGCAATTTTTTGTTAATTGTTGTACACAATGATTAGAGTCGTCCATTATGAATCTATTTGTATTGGTTTCTTTTCTATATAATAGGTCTATTTCTAAGTTATTATTGTTTCTTATCACTAAACTATCTAGAAAAGGGAGTTTGTTGTTCATCTCTTCTTCTACTGTAAATTTAATACTATTGAATTTTGAGACAAAATCCGCGATAGATAGCGGTAGTGTCGAAAATCGCGAAAAATCAACCAAATTCTAGGGAAATATTCAGTGTCTTTTTTCAATTTAGTTTCGAATCTACTTATGACTAAGTTAGTAATGAACGGGGAAAATGAGTGTATTAAGTTACCTTTTCATCGTATTTCAAAACGTTTAAGGAACATTTTTAAAGAACAATATTTTAACATTTGCTTTTCCTCACGGAACACGCTCTGAAATCATTAAGGTAACGCGAAAGATAAAAGTCACCCCAACGAAAGATCAGAGAATTACGGAATCGGTAGTAGCGGATGTGATAAAATTTCTATTGGACAAACAAAGCTTGCGACCGCAACTAGATTCAAAGAACGCATTGCATGTTATCGATTTAGTGGACTTGAATCATCCAGCGTTGCGCAACATATAAACGATACCGGACATAAAATCGACAGAGAAAACCTTGAATTAGTGAAAAATGTACAATCACCGAAAGAGTTAGACGCATACGAAACCATATATATGAAAAAAAACATTCAAATAACTTATTGAATAGGGAAGCAGTACTCCTGCAATACCCAATCCAGTTTGATTGATTTATGAGGGTAGAAAAGATCTACATTCGTCCCCTAATTCTTGGTATTCCGAAGGGCCAAGTAGGCGTAGAAAAAACACTTGTAAACATGTTTCCTTTTTAGAGGGAGATAGCGGTACATGTTTAGGTAATAGGTCTTTCTTATTTTTACGTAATTTATTCGCTCTTCGGTTGATAATGAGGATCCACATGTTCCCGAAACAATTGTCTCGAATTATTTAAATCTCATGTAGTGCGGAGTGATCGGATATATACGTGTCTATTACTATATTACAGTCCTTGTGATATCTTTTGATCATTCTATAACCATGAGCATGTACCATTAATTTATATCGGATAATCAATATGCGTTCGTTTTCCATTTTGTCCAATATCCACATGTCTTCTTCAGCTAAAATGGATAAAACTAAAGCCACAATGATGAAAATTATAGAATTATCATACCTTTGATAACATATTTAATGTAGCTTTGACAATTCTCTACAGAAACATTGTCGTATCTAGGTCGTAAATTGGATAAGCATTGTTGTACTTGGAATTTTGAATTATTATGCCTGATGTTACCTTTAACCCTCGCTCATACTATTTAAATAGGATTTAAGGTGCAGTCTGAATATTTATTGTACTTTTTATGTTTTTTTTGTTGTGATATAGTTTCAAGCAAATCACATTTCAATTTAAGTGGGTGGATTTTAATGCTAGGTATTAGAAAACAAAGAAAATATAATTTTATCCAATCTTAAAATTTTATTATTATTAAATAATAATTCGGCGCTCGGCCATCATCAGGCGTACTCTATGAACAAAATAATAAATAAGGATTATGTTACACTATAATTTGTTGTTTTGTTCATACAGTACGCTTGGTGATGACCTAGAGCCGAAACCAGTAGTAATAATAATAAAATTTGAGGATTGGATAGAACTTATTTCCTTGTGCTTGCTGTGCTAATAGTATACGTTTTTGTTACGCAGTGTCCAATTTTTCAGCCCGAATCATACCCCCCCAAAAAAACCAATAAAAACAATGTTCGTTGCTTTTACTAGCGACATTTTTAATGGGTAGCACTGTTGAAAATATTATCGGCGTTTAATTTTGCGCAATAGCTCAAATATTTTAGTGTTGCTTTTTTACAAACTTTTGCAGACGACGTGTGGCGACGTGTGTTTAATAGAACAGAATACTAGAATTTCGTGTGAATTCTTTGTTCAGTATGAGGATTGACTATTTCTAGACATTCAGAAGGCGTCGACCAATTCAAATTTTTCCCTCGGATAGAAAATAAGAAACCCCACCTAATCTAATACGAGTATTGCATTATACGCACCACGTGCATTGCACGTGTATCTGTTTTCGGGTTTTGTTTCTGTTTATTAACATATCCAAACAAACCACCAAACGTGTACTGACCTAGCAAAGTGTAACCTTGTGTGTATTAAACGTTAACTCCAGTGTGTATAAAAAATTTCAACATCTTTAAAGATGTATTGGGAACATCTATTTATCTTGTAATTACTTCAGATTTGATGTCAAATTGCATAAACATTCACTTTAATTTATAATGTTCTCAAAGAATCATTTTAAAATTGACACTTTAGTTGAAACCAAAACTTTTGAATGAGCGGTTCTGCCATATTTATAATTGAGAAAAACGTCTTAAAGAGAGAATATTATAGCCACTAAGAAATAAAAGAGTTGTTAAAATCATATAAAATTCCGCATTAAATTAGCTACAAGGACAGTACACTTAGATACATTGCTAAACTGTGGCTGTTAATAGTGTCGATTTTGTCCACTTATCCTTAAAAAAAATATTTAGAAACAGGTAAAAAATACTATATTAAAAAGAGCGTCGTGTTTAGAAAACGCGTGTTTAAATCACCAATAGGACCGCATTCATTTAGTTTAAACAGCTAGTTAAAATTGTCTAATCTAGATCAAATAAAAGTGACTAGAAGTTATTTTATAATTCCATGTGTCAATTGGACAAAATAACCCCTTAGCAATAGACAATACTTGACTATCTTTGCTCGTCAAATTTAAACTCGTATAGTTCTCGACAAAATAACGCGAAAAGAGCGTGGACCTCTCCTGACTATTAAATTAGTCAAAAAAGTGTTAACATTTTCAACAGTGTATAATTATACTGGTAGCGTTTTCGACTTACTGCACTTCTATGCACTGATTGTATTTCTATCTTATTTTAATACATAATATTAATAAAGGAAATATACTCCACGCGTAAAGTGCAATAAGCCTAAACGCTACAAAATTCATATTATCGGTTGAGTTAGACATAGACTGTAGTTGTGTTCCGTTTTTGTTGCGAGTACTGTCAGCTTACTCAAATTCGTCTCTGAAATTGCATTCAGCAAGCTGCAAATTGTTAATGGCGTCATAAATTATTATTTGCCTTTCAGGTTTATCCTGAACATTGCTGCTTGCTTGCAGATAGATGATGTAAATGGCAGATTATCTACTTATACAATTTTTAATTAGATTATTTGTATTTTCCAAAATAAAAAACGCATTTATCTGAAAAATATCTAATGTGACGTTGATTAATGTAGACACAAATCACAAAATTACAAATGGTAACATATATGTAAATAGTATCCATAAAAATTATAATTCAGTTTTTATATGACTATGTCTTATGTCACTGAATTCCTAAATGAAATAAAGAAAAAGGAAGATTATTACTCATTTTAGTGTTGATTCCATTCCGTTTTTAATAGTGCTGAAAGTACTACCTTTACTCATTTTGAAAATAGAACAGCTGTTTCGAAGCTCTTTCAGCAAAACTACTCGTGCTGTCAGTAGTTTTGCTACACCAAAAACGGATCGCAGCCTGTGTTGCCGGCTAACGCAAAAATCGCTAACTTTTTATTGGTTGAATATTTTTAAGAATATATATTTATTATATTTCTCTAAAAATACTGATTTTATAAACAAAAAGCCTTGTACTCCAACAGTTTCTTGAAACTCTTCTTTTAAATGATAATATTAAATGAAATGGTTCCTGACCGTATTCTACACATATGCATGTCACTTCTGTCTTATCTGTAAGTTGTTATAATAGCTGTTGCATAATAGACAACACTAATGCCGGTACACAGTAAACAGTTTCTGTAATAATGCAGTAATAATCCTGTTTTATTTTACAGCATTATTACTGTAAGGAAATTTTTACAGGAACATTAGTGAAGCTTTATAGTTTCTCAGTAAATAAGCAACCAATTAATTAAAAGTCAAAAACATTGTGTTAAATTTCTCGACAGCGTTTAAATATATCAGAAAATGTCTTTAAATTTACAGCGATCACACGGTGATATTAAGGGTAAGTGGGGGAAACATTATGATGCGATACTGTAAATTTACGGTTATACTGAAATTTTCACTCTCATCTGTAAAGTTACAGTAGTTTTCCTAGCGGACAATTACCAGGAATACTACTGTTAATAGTAGTTTTCAAAAACTGATCTGCTTAAACTAAATAAGCAAAATGAAAACAAAATTGACACAAATTCAAGTAACACAAAAATATAATCGGAATTGGCAAGTAACAGGAACAGTGAATGATACCGACAGTCACCAAATCTGGCAAACACGTTTGTTATTGTTATTACGCATATGTATTACGCATTAGTATGCGATATTGTCAACTGTATACGGACTGTTACTTTTATATATGGTTCTAGGAAAACAATTTTATGTTGCTAAAACTTCCCATACGCCACATTTTATTCTTCTGATACTTTGAATTCTTGGCTTTTGTGGTTATGTGTTGCTTCTTTTAAAACTTCAATACCTACCTCTTTGGCCCATTTAGTTTTTGCTTGTCCATTCTTTTCGCACCATCAATATAGAACTCCTCTAGCGCTAGTTCTAGTTGACGAACTTACATCTAGCTATATTTCCATCGTTTAGCAAGGAAATAGTGTCATAAATCTTAAATTTTATAATTTTTTTTATCACAAACTTAGTTTTTGAAATGCGAGCCCGAAATTATGCTGCTGAAACTATTGCTTGAATTTTGGGTTCGGCCACCAACACACTTTTGTAACGAGTTGGGGTTGACAAGTTGGACAAATATGAACTTAATCTCACCCATAATTTACATGTTTAGATGAAAATGCTTGCAGTTTTTATACTCTTCTTCTTTAAATGCACAAAAAACAAACAAGCGTCTGCAACTGTGAAGAAGGCAGGGTATTTTCTCTACTTGTTGCCGTCTTTTGTCCGTACATACTATTTTCTTAAAAATAAATATGCTTCCAGGCATTGCGAGAAATTCTGATAAACTTAATCGAAGAATCTATACATCAATGAACATTTTTTGACCGGCGTATTTATTTAAAATCATTTCAAACGATAATTTCTCTTTTATATTTATTTGATTTTATTCTTTATTGTAAAGTATGCCTCGAATGAATAAACCCTTTCTATCAAAGTGGGAAATGATGGTAACTCGTCTCTTTTACAACGAAATTAAAGAGACGGGGATCTATTTTAACAGTATTCCCTTCAACTTTAAACTGTAGTAAATAGTTTAGTTATTGAGTAAGGAAAATCTATCCAAAATGTCAATGTCAGTCTAAGCGGAGAATGTGACTAATCAACACGCTTTTTGCTTTTCCTGGAAAATCATGTTTATTTTTTCGATAAATATTCCGTTTTCTAATCGGATAAACCAATAGACACAGAATCCTAGATAAGGAAAGATAAGGAAAAACGCCGTGCGCTATAACGCATTAGGGTGATAAAGTAAACCTTCCGGTGCATCAGCTGATAGGTAATGCTTTACAGTTAAGAGGGCCAAAAATAAATTTGAGACTGAGTATTATTTACCGGATGGTTTATTTATTGTGTCCTCCCAAAATTTGGAAGCACAGTCTTTTTCAATGGACAGAGAAGTTTCAAATAATAGTTTTATATAAGAAGAGATCCACCTGATGGTGATTACATTTTTTGTTGTTGTGGGAGCGATCTAACTAATCAATCGTTTGGATTTATTTTTCGCTTGCGATATAGTTCCTGTCTTCTTGCCTCAACTCTATGAGCTTCGCATTCACACAGAGTAGCACACAGTGGTAAGCGTTCTCTGTCCTCACATTACGTAGTCTGCTGTTGGTGTCTGCAGTGTTGATTGTATTAATTTTCTGTAGGTGTCCTTCCAATGTACATATGTTACGCATTATTATATTCTCTCTTTATTACTTTACAATTACCCTGTTAATTTAAGTTGTTTAACTTTTAATAAACTCCGTGTAATATACTATGATGTAATTGTAAAGCAACCTTATCTGTGTTTCCACTTCACGTAAGAAAATACTAAAGCAATGCATGCGTTATCACATGCAGTTCTCGAGGAAAAGTAACATAATACCCGTAAGAACTAAGTTAACTGCGGAAGATAAAGTCGCTTTATGAAAAAGACGCAAATATAGAAGAGACATCACTTGTACTTCGATTGAGACACTTGTAATTCTTCAATAGTGTGACGAAAAAGCAATAAAATTGGAAATTCTTTTCTACCAACGTGGTCTTTCATTCAACAACCTACGTGCAAAAGTTATATAATGTCCTGTTAGGAGACCTGTTACGATGCGAAGATGATTCCTAATGAGCTGCAATAGGTGCTTCCACCTTCTTTTCTGACGGTCCCTTAATAAAGTTAACCTAAAAGTTACCTTAACCATGAGTTTGCCTAGTTGTATTATTCTAGTCTTACCTGCCCTTGCGCTATATATTTAGACACTCATTGTGGGCCTATATATGAAGTAGACATAGACTTTTTTGCTTCCTCCAATTGCTGAATGTCCGGGCACCCACAAGCAAAGTGACTTTATCGTGATGTGTAAGGCTATTCATTTCACCAATACATTCCCAAACCAGTTTTGATTGTATCTTAGGATTCACAAGTGCCGTCAGTATCGACTGGCAGTCTGTAGCAATATAGATCTTCATAAGCCCTCTGATTTCAGTTGCACAATGCCATATTGCGTATGTCTCTGCTTGAAAAACCGTGGTGCATTTTACTAGTGAAAGGTGATCATCGTATTTTTCACCCCGATGTATACTCCAGCTCCAGTCCCGTTTTTGGTTTTTGATCCGTCCATAAACCAGACCAATTCTCCAGCTCATCCGATTCGTGATTTTCACCTCGAAATTTCTGTTAAAAAATACATCTAAATCATGTGGTCTGATTTTATTCCCAAAAGCTTGCCTACTACAAGATGGACAATATTATTGTGTCCCAATCCTGCATATCTGCCACTTGGCAATCCGAGATGCCTCATTTTTGCGTCGCCCATTATCACCAAATGGAGAGGAGCGAGATCTAGTAGGTATTCCATTGCTGCTATTGGAGTTCTCATAGCTTTTATTATTCCTAAACACGCGAGCCTCTGAATGTTGCTAAGTTCAGTTATAGCAGTTTGCACCTTTATGCATCGTATTAGAGATGCATAAGTGATCATGGTTCTGATCACCGTGATAGATATCCAGTGCGTTATATTAGATCTTAACTGCATGTTTTTTCCACGAATTCTCCTAACCATCATAGTGTTTTCTACACCCTGATTTTAATGATTACATAGTCATAGCACTAGGAAAGCGCTTGAAGGTGATACGAAGATGAACTTGTTTTTCGCAACATGTATTTGAAATCGGAGAATCTACAATTTCTACTTTATTAGATATATACAGCACTGTTATAAATAATTTGGAAAATAAATTGCTACCAATTGGAATTATCTGTGTCTTGTCAAAAGTTTTTCATTGTGTCAATCATTATTTAGTTAGTAACTACTTACTTACTTATTCGCAACCTGTTCTACCATTGGTGTAGAGGTACAATAATAAATTACCAACAAATAATCTTGTATTTTTTACCTCTATTTATTTTTCGTGTTTTCAAGTGATTAAAAAGAAATAAAACTCAACATTTTTCACATTTTCTTTATTACACTTATTTCTATGACTATACTTTTGGTACAGCAACATATACACTATGATTATATTATTATGCTACCAATTTGATCATTATCTGCGACATTCCTCGTTGCATCTCTCTTGGTACTAAATAAGAATCGGAAGAGAATAGGATCTATCTATTCGTCTGCAAGCGCCTGGTAAGAGTGTTTAAGAGGCCTCTTATGCATTTCGCCATCTGGTATAAGTAGAAACTGTTGAGATAAAAAAAAAACAAGATAGACAAGAGATATCCTAATTATATTTATTGAAATCTGAAAAATAAAATAATTACATTAATTTATAAAAATATGGATTATATAGCGTTTTCTATTTATTAAATTTAAAAATTAAATTAAATTAAAATTCCGGATATTATGTTGGGTAAAGTAACGCATTTTCATCTGCTTTACATTACAATTGGAGCTACATTTATACAAATATTGAAAGTAGTAGCTATGCTGGTAAATTTTGGCTATTCTCTATTCATGATACATATCCATTAAGATCTAAATTAAATGTAATAATAATTTAATAATATTTCCATCATTGGAAAATCATTCTTTTAAGATAGACTCCATCATAAATTTGATCAACTGCATCTATCAGAAACTAATTAAAGGATTATAAAAATGCCATTATTAAAAAGCATCCATACTTCTATTAAAGGATACAATATTTCCCGCAGCGTGATTTTATATAATTTGTAACAAGTGAGGTATCGAACAATAAAATTCACCCGATTCACGCATGACATTCTCACATCATCCAACGTTTTTTTTTGATGAAAAGTAATAGTATACTTCACTATCTGATTAAGCCGAAAATTCAAGTTGAAATTCGAAATCTGAAACTATTGCTATCATCGTTAAAAATATTGAAAAAATCATAATACAAAGTGGAAAGCGGACAACATCGATAATCATGTAAGAAAGCCGTGAACAAACGCATCAAAAAAATTCTGGGAGATCACTAATAAATACAAGATTCACGTATTCAATTAATTTTAAATGCAAGTGTCGAGAATTCATATTATTCCTTACGCTCTTGAACTTCTTCAAAATTTCTTAAGGTAATATGACGTAAAAAATGTATAGGTTATAAATAATACATTCGTAACTTATTCTTGTAAATTATTGGTTTAAATGATTGAAAACGACTTTTGCGTAAGCATTCTCATTCGAATGCCATAATTGCTTTTAATCACTTGTGTCTTTTGCATGAAAGTTATTCCACATACATACAGTATAAACGCGCCTGAAATATAAAATACGAAGATCTCTAATCAATGACAATGAATAAATTATTATACGACCACAATTTTCCCAATAAGCTTAACAGTTATTCTATACAAAGTCAGTACTTTGTTGGTATAAACAAGCCACCTGCTGGGTTAATGAATATTTCATTGGTTTAACAATTTCATTGTCCCTGTATATAAATTAGCGCAAAAAACACGCAGCGTTCTTCATTCCATTGTAAATCGAAACTCTTATAATATTGAAATATGGTAAGAAAACGTTTGATAAAAATTTGACAACACTGTACCTGAAGTAATAGGTACCGTAATATTTTATGTATTACATATTTAAAAGCATTTTTCCATTACTTAGAAGTATCCAAGGACTAAATCCTACATTTTAAATTTTATATTCCGCAGGATAAGATTTGCTCTAGAAAATATTTAACTCTTTTTTTTTTTATGATAAAATTAAGTTGAAATTATTTTGCTGTCCTGAATAATTGGTTTTTTTTTCGTGTATAGTAGGGATGTATAAATAAATATTTACAATATAAATCTTTAATTTAATTACTTTTGCTCAGAATAATTAGGATTAAGTTATTGTAAATAAATATATGAGATTAGGTATTGCTGTTGTTTTTTTAGTTTTTAGACCATTACTGGTCCATCCTTTTGCTGTTTCAATTTCAAATTCATAATGTACAAGAACGGAAAAGCTACTGGAATACGGCACGGCTATCGCATATTGAGAGGACAAACTCAGAAGGATAATAATAATTTACTGGCTATCAGTGACAAGGTCTGGGACTACTTCCCAAGTCACGCTCCCATGCTTTTCCGTGGTTCTCCCTTATACCTTGACGAATGCTGGGAGATAACTAAAGTCGGTCCATGTCCGCAAACATCATAACAACTGATAGCTAACCGATTTATTATATTTTTGTTTTTGTTATTAATAATCATAGAAATTATTTAGTTAGAGTAGGAACATTTCAATTGCATGGAATCCATTAAGTACTTACAATAGGTAGCCTCGTGTAATACCTTTAGGTGGAGTACGGCGTTAGGATAAATAGTAATTATTTAGCTTTTCATAAATATAGTGCCCTTCAGTATCAAGTTATGAATCAATTAGAAAAAATACCAGTGATCATAATTGCCTTCGTTGTGCTTCTTAACATTACTAAACGTTTAAATGATGAAAATTTTCAATGCTCAATTCAATTGAAATTAATATACAGAGCATAACGACAATCTGACATCCAGTATAATTCGTCAACTAATGATGGAATTCTATGCATGTCTGTAGCGCCTGTGAAGTTTTTATAGATCTGTAAGCATCTAAATATGTGTATACAGGCTTGCACGTAACCTTATAAGTCCTAGAGATGTGTATAGAATCCCACCATATATCTGTGGAGTAAGTAATTACTACAGAGATGTAGAAAATGCAGCATTTGCTTAAAATTTTATTATTGTGAAGATCTAGAAATCTCTTTTATTTATAGCACCCAAGCAATTACTTTTTACAAAAATCAATTGCTTAAAGCAATTAGTAAATTTTTGTTTATTACACTCGTTGTTGTCACCTAAGGCTGCACGATAAACCTATATGTCCAGTCACACGGATTTCAAGAATACCTACCAATTTATAGACACATCATGCGGTAGACAGCGTGCGACATCGAAAGTGGGTGGCAAGTGTTGCATACCTTCAGGAATAATCCCCCCAGTACCTATAATTTTTAAAATATAGAGACTGGTAGTTTCTGACAGCTCCCTTGAAAAAGACTCTGCAGAATATAAGAAAATAACTATACTGAATAATTAACAAAACAATATCGGTAATGAATGATAATACGATTGTACAACGCTCACACGCTTATTACTTGGCAGGTGAAATATCAATTACCACAGGATAACCTCACTACAAAGGTCACAAGTGTTGCACCCCAACTGAGTATTTCGTGACGCTAGACGATTATTCTGGTATTTTTCTTTTGGCACGTGATGAAATTAGCCATGCTAGTATTATTATTTACTGCTTATTATTTACATTTATGATTTGATATAGAAAAAATATAATAAACTGAATATGCGTAATAGCTATTATTTCCTACGTTATTTGTCAATAACATAAACAGTTTATTTGCTTTGAGATAAAAACAAAGAAAAAGCGATGGCATTAAGTTAAATATTGCATTTTCGGAGATAAATAGAAGAATTGAAGCAATAAAATAAGAAACTAGTAATAAAAACGCAGTAAAATATTACATATACAGAATATTAGATTCTATGAAATGCTCGATAAGATATGTATGTGAATACATTTATGTTTATGTATTATCTGGCAAAATTGAAATCTGTAAGTATATAGTGGATGGATACATTTTTTTCTTAATTAGAAATAAATTAATTTTAACGAAGTAAAGCGATAAACACGTAAAATAAATTCATATATTCGTGACAAAAATTTAAATTGTGGATCTAAAATTTGATTAGTGTTGCAGAGTTCGTCGCAATAGAGAATGGTACATGTCGTCACCAAAAGCTGCGCGAAGCCTGACGTCAATTACGCCCCGCTGCCTACTACCATGCCTGTTACCTAGTAACGA